>BLQM01000191.1:31654-44783 GCA_012489335.1 Triparma laevis f. inornata
ATTTAGGGAGGGGGGAGACCAGGTTTCTATTAAGTTTGAGGGGGTTAATTTAGGAGGTTCTTTTACGGGAGGTTTGTAGGCGTGTTTTTTTAGGTTAATGAATTTCTGAGGGGGGGGGGGACGAACAAATATGAAGGAAGCGAACGACGACAATAAAGAAACGTGGTGTTAGAATTAAATTATGCTTACGAAACGAAGAAGAAAAAAAGCGAGTCTGAACGAAAATGTACCTTCAACATTTTCTCCCCTCCAAAATCGCACAGCGCAACATCCTCCCCTCCTCCCTCCCCCTCCTCCAACAACTCCCCAACCCTCCTACCCTCCACATCCTTAACCATCCTCTGCTTCGTAATCTCACAATCGTATTTCTTCGAGATTGATGATAAATAGGAAGCATGAGCGTTAAGGATGAGGAGAGTTGTAGGAGATTTTTTTGTGTACCAAAGGGTGTGGGTGTAGGTTGGGAGAGTTAATTTAAGGGGGGTGTAGGAGGACATTGGGGAGGGGCGGGGGGGGAGAGGGAGGGTAGGAGGAGGTAGGAGTTTCGATGGCGAGTGGGTTCGGGAAAGATTTGGCTATTAAACTTTTTACGGTTGACGGTGATGGATTTTGATGCTTATTAGTTGTGATTCTTTATCAGGGCGTTGTGTATTCAACACCTCAGCGTCGGAACGATTCGTTTGAGTTCGGTCGAGGTGATCTAATTTTTTTCTGTGGTAGCATCCAGTGGAATGAATTGAAGTGAATTTCTCTCTTAATAGTAACGATATAACGCCAATATATTGACAGTGGTTAGAGAATTATATAGAGTCTCGCTAAAAATCACGAAAACGCCTCCAGACGTTCACCACAAGTTTATTTCCCCTTCCTCCTGCTCCTAAAAAAAATGCAATACGCTGTCGATCGTTCTGACCGTTCCCCTCACACTCTCCCCCTCTACTTCTCCCTCTTCTCCGGCGACTTCCTCACTGCATTATCCCTAGCTCTTGAATCTTTAAAATCCTGTGATGATGGGGAGAAGGAGGAGGAGAGTGATGTTCCTACTCTGGAAATGAGTTCTAAAGCTCAAGCGTTCGGTGATTGCCTTCAAGTATTAGAATTCAAGGAAGGTCCCCAGGTGTGTATTGCGTCGAGTGGCGAGCGAAGTGAGCGCGAGTGCAGCGATCCTTTAAGTGGTTCAGATAGGAAAAACTCATCATGGATTCTCCTCGCTGAAATATCCTGTTATACATTGTCGCTTCTCTCCTGTCGACGTTCGTACTTCCTCACTTGCTATCTCTCTAATTCCGCCGTTGTAATCGTTAAAGTTAAAACGCCTCATGAATTTTACGTAAACTAACACTAACTTCACGGAAATAGGCAGCATTAAATCTCCTCTCCTCCTTTTACGATTTCACGCCACTCCACTCTTCCACATCCACGCCAATCTTCTTCCCTGGTCCCCTCCAAACCTACTTCTACACTCCCTCCGACACCAACTTAACAGGATCCCTAACACCTCCAATGGTACCTTTACCACCACCTCCATTTCCTCTTATTTGTTTATATGTTAAATTGCTATTTTTAATTAATCCAACGATTATATTAAATTTAAAGATTATACCTTTACCCCTTCCCCCAACTCGTATGAACTATAAATCTTTACTGCAATTAAGTAAAAAAGCACGACCTCCTGTTTTAATTAATGATATGGGGGAGTATAAGAATGCGAAATGTTTTTTAGAGAAGGAATATAAAAGTCATTACGCGTTTTACAAGTTCGTAACGTATCTTCAGATTCCACCTATTCTTAAAAAATCTAAAGCACCACCGAAACAATCCTTGCCGTGCGATTCGGATGGAGTTGTTAATGTTTTGGGGGATAGTCATTGTTTAAGTTATCATGGGGTTAAAATTAATGATATTCATTTTAAATCTAGTTTATGTACGGGATTGAAATGTAAACATTTCTTACAAGATTCAAAATTCTTTAGTTATGCTATTTTTATAAGAGAGTTGGAGAAGGTGGAGGGTGCGATGTTTTGTCTGAGTGTTGGAGAGATTGATTGTAGAGAAGGGATTGGAGGCGAAGTTGTACAAAGGTGAGAAGCTGTCTCGTCGCTCAGCGACGAGCTGTGAATGCGACAATTAAGGTCGTAGTTTGTCGGCGCTAGTAGCTTTAGGCTAACCGCTCAAGTTGCTTTCGTCGCTACATAATTCTCAGCCGTTAACATAATTTTTCATGCGACTCGCTACGCTCCTCGCAGTTATATATTAGGTAGCTGTGAATTTTCATTAGTAGAAGAAGAAATAATCAAACTCGTCAACGATTTTATCTCAGCTTTAGAAATTATATGTTCGTCTTATGTCGTGAAGAAATGCTATCTCCTAAAAGTCCCGAAAGCGCGTCCCCAAAAAAAAGGTCGACAACGAGCACGAGAATGCAAATCGCGTACGGTTGATATTTTCAACGACGCTGTAGCAGAAAAATGCAAGTCTACGGTTTGGGTGCAGGCTTTGGAGTATGAGGTTAATACTGAAGAAGGTATTAAGGAGGAATACGAAGGGGATGGGACGCATTGTAATACGAGAGTCGCTGCCGTTGTTGGGGGGATTTTGGAGGGGATTATGTGATTATGTGATTATGAAAATGATAATTGTGATGTTTTTAAATTGATTTGTGTTGTATTTTTATTGTATTGATTGGATTGTATTCTTATTCATTCGCTTATTTCTCTTTGCACGAGTATCATCACCTCAAGTAACACCTCCAAACCGTTCACCAACCCATAAGTCTTCATCTTGTTCGTAGAGTATTCCAAAAGCATGTCGTTGTTATTTGGATCGCGTTCGCTTTCGAAGTCAGAAGTGGGGACGATGTTGGGAGGTTGGTTTTTTTTGTTCGATGAGGGGTTGGAGTTGCAGGTGGTTGTGGGAGGTGAGGTCGAGGAGGAGGGGCGGTTGGAAAGTTCGTGGCGGGGTATTATCACTTCGTTCACTATCTTTACTATTGTCGAATACTGCGTGGGGGGGGTTGGGGGAAGGGGGGGTTGGTTGTGAGACAGCCTCGAGGAGCGAAGCGATGAGCTGGGAATGCGTTGATTCGAGGTCGTAATGCGCCGTTTTGCCATTCTAGATGAACTGTGCAAGTAAGCGTCAGTCAAAACGTCGACGCCGTTTTCGTCATTACTCGGTTCTAACAAGTTATCATCAATCTTCTTGCGAATCGCTTCGCTCGTCGCAGTTTCGGTCGCACCTTTGAGGATTCTTCGGGGTCGCTGGGGCTTGTGTTGAACCAGTCTAAGCAGGAATCGGGTATTTTTATCACGAGCGACACTGCTTGCAAGTCGGAGTTCGGGTGGGGGAGATAGAATTGGGAGGTTTCGCTGAAGGGGAAATCCATCGTGGTGAGGTAGGGGGGTGAAGGTGTGTGTGTTGAGTGTTGTTTTGTGGGTGGTGGCGGCAGAGGGTTGGCGGTGGAGGGCGGCGGCGGAGGAGGAATGCGCTCGGAGGGATTCTTCGTTAAAGGGGATGATAACGTGTTCGTATATCGTTTAAATTGCAACTACGCGCGTAGCTTGATAATTAAGATGCGATAAGGAGACTTGCGGATGTCTATAATCGCAGAGGAGGAGAAAACGGCCTGGAAAAAGACAAGTATTTTCGATTTTTCGTGCTCAACGCGTGACTACGTGATCTTGAATTTGTTGTGGCCGATATCCTCCTGAATTTATCCCCCGTGTATACCCACGTACCCTCGCAAATATCGAAATCACAAAGTTTTAGGCTCGATTTCACCTTCGAGCGCGCGATGGCACACTCTTTGCTTCGCCAGTTCTCCAGCTCTCCCCGAAAGCTCTACCTAGTATTCTTAACATTCCTCGCAATAGCCTGTAGCGGCCTTAGCGCGACGGCATTCACGACGTCGCGGCAATACAACAACAACAGAGGGAGCTACGATAGCCGAAGAGCATTTTTACCTCGGCGGACTTCGCTCACCCGAATAGCGGGGCAGGCGTCGACGGGGAAGAGTGGCGGAAAGTTAATAGTGACACAGGAGGAGTACGACTGCGTGCTGGAGGAGAGTAAAGAAAACGGGAAGGCGCTGACTTTGGTGTTCTTCACAGCGAGTTGGTGCGGGCCTTGTCGGCAGACGCTGCCTGCAGTGAGGGCAGTGAGGGCCGAGCACGCCGAGAACCTAAACATATACGAGGTGGACGTCGACGAGAGCGGGGATATCGTGGCCTCGACGGGCATCGAGAGCGTTCCGACAATTTTCGTCATGCTCGAAGGCAAATTACTTGATTTCACTGTGGGCAGTGTCACAGAGGGTGTGTTGAAGAATGTGGTTAAAGCGGGCTTTAAGAAGATGAAAAAATAAAATTAAAATAGTTAAGGATTTGGGCATATAATGTGTATGGGTATTGTATTTTCTATTATTATGATATTATTTATGGATGATTTATCTTGATTCAACCCATTCTAGTGTTTTTTCGTAGCTCCAGACTGTGGCGAGTGCAAGCGTAGCGAGTTGTGTTAGATTGTGTGGGTTGGGAGAGGAGCGAAACGAGGAGCAAAAAAAAAGCGACGACGTATAATCACGTACCTGTGATCCCGGCGCCGGGCAAACCTCGACATACCGCCACCTGCCACCCTCTAAATAAAAGACTAGGATTATTAGTTATCCTTCCAACCCACTTCGCATTGTGACCTTCGTTCGTCTGGGCCAAAGTCTTGACCGTATCGAAAGGAAGGGCGACCAACCAGAACCCGAGCCCCGCGCACATGCCGTGGGTCATCGGGTTGTTGATCGGCTCAGGCAGCTTCCGCTTGCCCAAGTCTGCAACGAGCGAAGCGAGTGGCATGAAGATTGGTGTTAACGAGTTATAATTGGGCGAGGTTGAAGGTCGACTTGTGCGTTTAGACTAGAGCTACAAGCGCAGACAATTTACGACCATAATTACAGTATTCGCAGTTTCTCACCTCTCGCTACGAAAAAAGCGGCGCAACCTATCGCATCTCTAGCCACCGTGAGGGAAGCGCCTCTCCACATCTGAAAGAACGAGTTCAGAGATACTCCCTCGTTCACGATGTGGTTGTTTCTAATGTATTCTACAGGGGTGACCCAAATTAGGGCGTTCACAGCGCCGGCCAGAGTTCCGGCTGGGGTTGTTTTGAGGAGCGAAGCGAAGAGTTAGAAATATCGGCGAGGACGAAGCCCGGGCGAGGAGCGAAGCGACGATTGTCATTTTCATTCTTTCATCTGATCATCTCATTCATTCATTTAACGCTCCTCGTTCTCACCTATGGCCGACTTCACTATCGGATCAAAACGTTCGATCGTCAAACCCATCTTGGAAGGTCGGAGGAGGTAGGAGTGCAGGGTGAAGATGGTGGACTTGTAGATTATCTGCGCGGAGAGGGGCAGAAGCAAGCCTTTGTAGAGGGGCAGGAAGTTCAATTTTGTGGAGGAGAGGAGGGAGTGGAAGGAGTGGATGGATTTTGGGGAATTGGCAGGGGGCTGTGGGTGGGCGAGCGAATCGAGCCGTTAGAAACCAAACGAGGCGCTAATTTATTGATTGAACGCAAGCGAAACTCGTCTACGTTAGTCTGCCTACGTTCTTACCTCAGGATACGGCTGCCTCAGCAAACTCCGGAAGCATTCTGTGCCGGTCATCAACTTTCCCGTGCTTGCGATCTGACTTTGAAGGTGCGTTCGGATCACGTCCAGCGGATAAACCGCTATGGTCGAGAGCATTCCAGACACGGATCCGGCGAGTATCGTGGACGTCGGTGAGGGTTGATAAGACATGGAGCTAGAATTGGGGGTGGGGAGGAGGTGAAAAACGCGGGCAGCGAGGAGGAACGTGGGTGCTCCTGAAATGAATGTAGGAGGTGGTTATTTGTTATAGAAGTTGGAGAGTGTGGGTGGACGGATAAGGGTTGCAGGTGGGAAAGTGGAGCGGTGGAAATGCGATCAGTTGAGCGAGCAGCAATGAACAAATGCCAGGATGAACTGCCCAAAATCCTTGATTCTTTCGGCCATAACTGTGATTTCCACACGCCGCATACAGCCGCTAAAATGCTTTCGTTCCACAATACTATGAGATTTAGTTCTCGAAACGTTGCCCGAGCCTTATCCGCAATCCATATCACACACAAAAATGGTTCTAAACAGGCGAAGCTTTCGGGTCGGACTTTGCGACCCCTGTCAACGGTGAAAAAGTCAACCCATGCTTCGGAAGAAGACAACATGATGGACACCCACCAAAACACGGGTATGTCGACGCGCCTCCCAGGCGGTATTCCCGACTTCATCGAGAAGTGGAACCCCGCTCTGTTTCATCAGGTAAGCGGTTGTGTCAAAGTGTTGAATCTGGAATCGGCGGTGAAGGGATGGTTGATACAAGCGCGCATTTCTAACAAACTAGGTCATGAACAGGTCGGCTACGGTCTAGGAGCCGCGTCCATGGCCTCTCTTGGCATTTTGGCCAACGATATGCTCCACCCCGCTCTTCCAGCGACCATTATCGGCTTCACCGCAATCTACTGGAAGGTCGGAACCGACGATTTGAAGCAGACCAACCACACGTTGAGGAATAACTTTCCCTTTCTCTGCCACATGCGTTATTTGTTCGAGAGGTACGATGAGCAGATTTAATAAAATTGGAATTGGAACACTATTTCTAACTCGTCGCTTCGCTCCTTATTCGCTCCTCCTAGCATCCGCCCCGAGATTCAACAGTACTTGATCGAGTCCGACGCCGACGCCACTCCTTTCTCCCGCTCCATGCGCTCCACGATCTACCAGCGCAGCAAAGCCCAGTCAGACACCCGAGCCCTCGGAACCATGAGGGACGTCTACGAAGAAGGTGAGAACGAGGAGCGAAGCCGACGAGGTGTATGGCGCCTTCTAATCTTGTCTTTCCGCTCCTTATTAGTTAGCACTCGCTCCACATCATCGTCTCTTCGCTCCTCGTTGTTTCTTCGCTACTCATTCCTAACTCGTCTCGCTTCGCTCGCCGCAGGCTACGAGTGGGGAGCCCATTCCATGTTCCCCGCCGATCACCACGACGTTAAAACTCGCGTGAAAGTCGGGAATAAGCTCAACGGTTGCTTGCAGCCTTACAGTGCTAGCATTTTTAATATTAGCGCAATGTCTTACGGAGCGTTGAGCGGGCCAGCCGTTACGGCCTTGAACAAGGGCGCGGAGAGAGGCGGCTTCTACCACAACACCGGAGAAGGTGGAATCAGCAAGTTTCACTTGAACGGCGGCGACATCGTCTGGAACGTCGGTACGGGGTATTTTGCCTGCGGTAAAACCGTCGACGGGAAGAGATTCTTCGACGAGGAGATGTTCAAGGAGGTAAGCGGGGGGGGGTTGAAGTGACGTGAACAGAGCGACGAGGAGATTACGAAAGTGGAGCGATGAAAATACGAACGCTACGCTCTCGCATTAAGAACGTTATAAACTAACTCGTCGCTTCGCTCGCTTCACTCCTCACTACCCTCTATCCTCTACACAGAACTCCGCGAAGCACGCCGTCAAAATGATAGAGATCAAGTTGAGTCAAGGCGCTAAACCAGCTCACGGAGGTATCCTCCCAGCGAATAAAATCACCCAGGAAATATCCGACGCGAGAGGACTCGGACCTGGACCTTGGACCGAGGACTGCGCTTCCCCTCCCTACCACTCCGCATTCTCTACTCCTAAACAGCTGTGCGAGTTCATTCTCAAACTGCGTACTTTAAGTGGAGGTAAGCCAATAGGCTTCAAGTTGTGCATCGGTCAGCCTAAAGAGTTGGCGAGTTTGTTCCACGCCATGATCGACACTGACATCTACCCCGACTTCATTACGATTGATGGGAGTGAAGGCGGAACTGGTGCCGCTCCCCCAGAATTCCAAGACTCCATGGGCATGCCCATGGCCGAAGGTTTAAGACTCGCCGACAACATGTTAAAAGGTGAGAAACTGCGAGGACGAAGCCCAGTGAGGACGAAGCTCAGTGCGGAGCGAAGCGACGAACTGGGAATGCATTATCTACGCTCGCTATGCTTGCTGCTCGCTTCGATTGCCACCCTCGCTCCAGTCTTAACGACGGTGTCGCTGTAACGTCGCTAACTGCTCGGAGCTAGGATGCTACAACCCTATCACCGCGCACGAATTCTAACCCGTTAACACCAATTTCCACACTCCTCGCTCCCCTCCTCCCCAGGCGCCGGAATCCGCAACCGTCTAAAACTAATCGCCGCCGGCAAAGTCTACAACGGTTTCTCCCTCGTCCGCACCATGGCCAACGGCGCCGACCTTTGCAACGCAGCCCGCGCCTTCATGTTCAGTCTAGGATGTATTCAAGCTTTAAAATGTAACGCTAATACATGTCCTACAGGGATTACTACTCAGAATAAAAATTTAAGTTCAGGGTTAAACGTTTCGAATAAATCCGTCCGCGTATCAAATTTCCACGCAGCGACAGTTCTATCCGCAAGCGAAATAGTCGCCGCAATGGGTCACACGAATCCCCGTCATGTAACTGGTGAGGATTTATGGAAGAGAGAGAATGGTATTCACGTTTCTACTTATTCGGATATGCATTCGAAGTATTTGCCGGTTATGGATGGGGGGGAGTTGTTGGAGGAGGGGAATGCCGAAGGTGCAGAAGAAGATGAAGGGGTGGTGGGAGGAGGGGAAGGTTATTTACGATTCAATGAATTAGGGGAGAGGTTTTGAGAGTAGAGTAGTAGTAGAGAGTAAAAGGAAATGAGAAATTTAAAACGACAACAATTTTATATTTGTTTGTTTCAGTCTACCTTCTCGAATGCTAGCCCAGGGTAGCTTGAAATGAGTTCGGCGAGCCTTTCGCTGTTGACACTGAGTTCGAGACATATTTTGAAGTTTTTCGAACATATTTTTGTGTCTTCGTGATCTTTCCCAAGCTGCGAACGCGCTCATAAGCGCGTTCCCGTTGAACTGGTTCCGAAAGTACTCGTCTCGTCAAACCTCTCCCCGCTCGCTAACTCCCTCAAATTCTTATACGACGTCGGCCACAACCCGCGCTCCCCAATACTATTACTACAAACGCCAACATCAAACCCTTCAATTCGATTTCTGCAAATCGGGCAAGGCTCAGATCGATTAACGAGCTCCTGCGCACACTCCTTGCAGGTCGCGGAGTGGGGGCAGGGACGGATTTTAGCGTCAGGAACGCTCACGAGGCAGATTATACACTTATCCTCGTCTTCCTCCTCTTCGCCTTTCAGAGGAACGGGGGGAGCGAGGGGGACGGGAGCGCTCATCTTCTTTTGAGGAGCGACGAAGATCTTCTTGTGGAACCTCCAGTGATCCGTCTGGGTGTCCTTGGAGCAGCACTAGGTCTCCTTGCAACGGGAGCAGGTCTTCATGGGCGGGACCTTGCAGTTAGGAAAGGCGCAGTACAGAGCGGATTTGGTCGCGGCCGCGGGTTCTGACGGTGATAGGCTATATTTCATTTTTGGGAGCGTTGGATGTGTTTTGAGGGGGTTGAGTGGAGACTTGTGAGGCATTATAGTATGTGGAAAGAGTAACAGACTTCGGGGTTGCGTGTGGGACAGAAAAATCTAACGGATTTAAAATTGAGGGAAGAAAATCTGAGAAAGTTTAGCAGTCAATTTCTCGAAACCTACGTATCACGATGTCCAATTCTGTTGCCTCAGAGTCTCTTGATTACAAAGAGAGCCGAGAAATGAGTAGGAAGAGGGGAGCGGAAGACGAGGGGAACGAGGATTGGGAGGAAATCATCGAGATCCCACCGGCGGAGAGTTTGCTGATTTCGACGGTGGTTTCAACTGTCCCTGCGACGACCGATCAATTCATCAGGAGGCGCTTCGTTGAGTTAGTTCCGGGGGATACGCTGGTGAGGCTGAGGTTGATGACGAAGGTTTGGAAGGCCGCAGCGGATGCGTTCATCGACGAGGGCGTGAAAAGCGGCATGATGATTGTTCATGGTGGAAAAGACGAGGATTGGTTTCTAAGCAATACCGTAAAGGGTACGAGGCGTAAGCTCGTAACGCGGGTGATCTTCCTTCTGAATGTTGCGAAGGTTGGACATTACGCCATCGCCTTCACCGTTAATCTCGTCGTTGTTGATATCCCGGAGGGTGTTGTGAGCATCGGTGACTTTGCCTTCGGTAACTGCACTAGTTTGACTACCGTATCTTTCCCGACGACGTTAAAATTAGTTGATGAATCCGCCTTCTACAAATACTCCAGTCTAGGGAATGTCGATCTCCTCCACACAAACCTTAAAGAATCAGGTCGATGGGCCTTCGCAGATTGCTCAGAACTAAAAAAGATGACGATCCCGGACTCGCTTCAAACGCTTGGCCACCACGTCTTCCACCGACGCTCCAAGCTAGTCCCCTCCAACATTAACGTTGACTGCGACTCTGATGATGGCAACGAAGACGAGAACGACTACCACATCGACACAACTCCCCAAGTCGTCTTCCACCTCCGCTACGTACAGCACCAAATCCAATTAGCAAAGAAGAACGCAGAAGTCGCAGCGTTGAAAGCGACGGTTGCAGAGCGCGACGACGAAGTCACGACGTTGCAAACGGAGAATGGAACACTGAAAACAGATAATGTAACATTGAAAGCGACGGTCGCAGAGTGCGACGACGAAGTCACGGCTTTGGAAACGGAGAACGCAACACTCAAAACGCAAATAGATAAACAACATTAAAAACCCCTCATTTCATTTCAATTTTAAAAGTGTCTTATATTCTTCGTGTCTTATACTCCAACCCCCCTCCCCTACAACTCATCGTTGTCCCTTATCGCAGTACTCGCCTTCTTGTTCTTTCTCTTCTTCTTCTTCTTCTTCCTCTCCTTCCTCTTCTCTAGCTCCTCCAGCCGCTCCTTTTCTACTTCCTTCTCGAGGTTCTTCCTGACCCTCTCCTTCCTCTTCCTCTCTAGGTCGTTGCCGGTGTTGTGGTTGCCTAGGCGGCCTTGGATGTCGTGGAAGTCCTCGGCCATTCCCTTGATCTTCGAGCCCTTATACCTCGGGAAGAACTGTCTGATGTGTTCGACTTCCTCCTGTAGAAAATAAAAGCAAGTAATATAAAAAAGTAATGGTTAGAAAAAAATCCTCACACCCACACCCCCACCCACCGCCATCCCACCCACTAACACAACAAACTCACCTCCAACTCGCACTCCTCGGTGATCGTGATGCACACCTCCCTGTATAAGTCTCCATAAGGCGTCAACGCCTCTCCCGTAATCTTCTCGTAGGCCTTGGCCACCTCATGGAACTGCTTCAACTTCTCCCCGTCCTCTCCTACCTTATCTGGGTGGAGTTTCTTGGTGAGCTGGCGGTAGCTGTTTTTAACTTCGTGGGGCGTCGCTATCGGATCCAAGCCCAGGGTGAAGTACGCGCGAGTCATTTCGTCGATCTCCGTGTCGTCGACGATACTCCGACCCTCCCTTTTCGCTTTGGCCACCTTCAGCTCCTCCTGCTTCATGGCGAGCTTCGCCAAGCCAGCGGCCCTAATAGCCTCGAGCAGGGTTTCCTCGTGTTCCTCCACCAAGGCATCGCAGTAGCTCTGCAGCCTGTTGTCAATTTTGTTAGAAGAAGTGAACGACGACTGAGCGACTCGTCACTTCGCTCACTCCTCGCCGCTTCACTCCTCGCCATTATTTCTAAACTACCCACTCACTCCTCACCTCTTACGGTCCTCCTGGAACTGATCACTTCCCAATGTCATACTCCCCATGATCCTCACCGTCCCAGCTCCCTTTGCATTGTACCTCTGAAAACTAACCATCCCGTCCTCCTGCCTCACAATGCCATACTGGTCCATGCCCTTGCACAGCTCCTCGATGACTTCCACGCCCCTGAGCTCGCTGACCTCGTACGCTATGACCTTCTTCTTCTTGCCGTCCTTACCGGTGGGAGCCTGGAGGGTGTTGCGAAGGTCGACATTCTGACGGGGAGGTTCGAGCTCGAGGTTGCGCTCCAGTTCCGCAACGACGGACACGCACGCGGAGCACTTGGCGTCGTAGAAATCCTGTGGAATTATATTAAATGTATATATTATAGTCAAGATACGTGTCAGTTTACGTGTAGTTTACACAATACTGTACAATACTAAGTCTGCCCGACGGGATAACATCTTCTCACCTTTCCTTCTCCTCTCTTGAAGTCCTGTGGAGATGAGCGTTTTTACAACCCTTAACGTTAGAGTTGACCCTAATTACGCACATGCGTTACAATATTTTTACTGCTACCCTTTTTTAACCCCACGAAAAACAAGAACTAAACGGACAAGTAGATTTTTATGCGCGACGCACTCCGCAACCCTGTATATCAACCCACGACGGAATTTCTCACCATCTCGATGTCTTCCTCCCTAGCATTAACATAGGCGAGCCCCATGAAGGATAGTAAAGCGAGCTTCATTTGCGAATTCAATTGAATTTGTAGGCAAGAAGTTAACAGGACCTTCAGGACACTCGGCAATCCTACCTGCCCCTCTCCAAATATCCTCCAAATAACGAGCATACGCCAGATAAAAATTAACAGCGCTGCCAACTCTTAATCAACCTGCACCCAAAAGCCCCTCTCAATCACCCACACACCCACACACTTGAAAACACCTGCATACAACTGACCCACCTGGTTCCAGCCCCACCCAAGCAAGCACCCCTCCAACTCCTCCCTAACGTGTCATGATGAGCTTTCACGGTCATTCGCCTACCCTTATGGACGAAATAAACCGCGTCTCCTCCAAAGAAACCGCCGCCATCGCTTACAACTCTCGCATGGCATATTTGACTCCTCCAGGCTACGTGGGCGTCTCCCCTACGAAGGAGATTGAGAAGAAAGCGACGGGACCTGGGTCTACGATCAAGCATAAGAACTATAGAAAGATGCCTTGTCCGAATGAGAAACTTCTGCCGCCTGTGGAGCTAATGACTAGAGATCAGGCGCTGAGGTTTGCGTACCTTCAGGAGCATGATCCCAAGAGTGGCATCAAAGCCATGCCGGGGTTAGCGATCAAGGTGAGAATATAATATATATATATATAAGAAGCCGGCGAATCCTCAGCCGAAGCAACCATATCCTCGTCATACCGCCATACGCCCACAATATCCATTCTGACTCC
>BLQM01000191.1:62954-84578 GCA_012489335.1 Triparma laevis f. inornata
CAGTATAGCGGGAGGAGACGGAGTAAGCAGAGAGAGTGGAAGGGGGGGGGGAGAATCGTACGATTGCGTAATCCATTGAGAGAGTGTTTAGAGCGGTGAGGGGATCGGAGGTGGAGCAGGAGACTTCTTTAAATTCGTACGCCATATTGGGTTTTTGGGGGTGGGGGGGGGGACGGGGGAGGGAGAGTATTGGAGGTAAATTAGATGATGCCCCACATTGAGAGACAGGTGAAGATGTTATATCTGGAAACGAATTTCCATGTAAGGAAGGTTGGGTGCCGTGAATCGCGTTGGACATGGGGACTTCAAGGGGTCTTTTGTTACGACGTTTGAAATACGTTCCTCATGCGTCCCCCCCCAATAATAAAAGCATGTTGTCCTTCGAATTGTCCAAAGTCTTTCGTTCTCACTCTCCACCCCTTAAAAAACAGCTTAAATAATGAGTGACGAAGCATCAATCCCCGCTTTCCTCGGTCCCTCCATCCCCATCTTAGGCAACCCTTATTCTTTAACCAAGAAAATCTACTCTAAAGTAGTTAAACCAGTGGCAGTGCCGCTTATACCGTGGGTAGCACCTGCGGTGAATTTAGGTGTTAAAGTTGTTAAACCTGTAGCTGTACCTGTATTGAATCAAGTTGGATTAGGAGAGTTCAAAGAATTGAAGAAGGATAAAAAAGGTAATACGAGTATTGCGGTTAGACCGGAGGGCGTAACTCAGACTATCATCGGAGGTAAAGCGAGTTCAGATCAAGAGTTTGACGTTTTCATCGCCAGGGTTTGCGAGACTGCGAAGGGATTGCATAAACCTAATTTTTTGAAAAAAGGAGAAGAGAAGAAGTAAAACGAAATTAATTAAAGCAACACGAAATCAATTTGATCACTAACTCCGTTTATTTACGTTTTGTTTTTCGTGCTCTTGTGTTCACCTTCTCTCTCCCTCTCCAATCCTCTCCCCCCCACCACCCCCCGATCCCTACTAATCAATTTCACCCCAATAACCCCAACTTCTCCATCTCCTCCTTCCCCATAACTCCAATCTGCATCAACCACGCAAACTGAAGCAAGGTTAATGACCCGAGAATAAGCCCAATGCCAATCAACCAATTACGACCTGACTTCGCTTTCTTATCTTCTTTGTTGTTTAAGGCGGAGTTGATATCTTTCAATAGACAATATGATACCCAAGGCCTGCAACAAGCGAAGCGAGGAGCGTCGTCACGAAGCGACGCTGTGTTAGAAACTCGAAGCTCCGAAAGCGGCGTCGACCACAAGGAGCTCAGTCTCATCGTGCAAAATACTGGCTCTCGCCCTCTCCAGCTTCTCACCACATAACAATCCTACACGCAATAAAAGCAACCACAAACCCCCCCGCAAAAATTACCCTCAGGTTAGGAAAAGCTTCAGCTAAACCTTTAACTCCTAGTTCGTCGTCGAAATTCGCGAGAATAACTAAAACCATCGTTGAAACTTCTGAAATACCCATAAAGAATATACCGTATGTGTTACCTATGCCGGGGTACATTCCACCCCAAGATGCGGAACCAGCTAGAATGTGATGGGCTATGAATTCTGGACCATCATTCCAAACGAAAGAATCGTATAAATTCTTAACCTGATAAGCTAAGAAAATAGTTAAAATACGTTGCCCTTGGGGTACGTAATCCCACATTCTTTTTTCGTAGGAGTTCGCTACAACTACATTCTTATCCCAGAATCCTGCGGCGAGCGAACGTCGTAAGCCGTGTTAGAAATGTTTGCAGCGATTTACAAGCGCTTGAGCATTTAGACTAAAGCTACGTCGCGTTTGCATTGTTACTCCCTTAAATGATCGTATTCCCAGGCTCATCGCTTCGATCCTCGCCGCGTCTCACTTTTCGAGATTTGAGACAAATATTTACGGGATTGTAATCCGAGTAAAGCGACGGTTACGCAACCGAAAGCGTCTGTTCCGACATGTCTAGAAATTATTTTACGGTTTAAGAGTGAAGTTGAGAAGACTGCGTGTAGTGAATTTGAGAATTTATTGAGTACACCTAAGAGAGAATATTCGACTACGAACTATTTAATGCGTTAGAGTTGAGGGAAACGAAGATGGAGCGTCGTTGTGTTTAGGGAAGCGACGAGATGAAGACGTGCAGTGGAGGAGGAGGGGAGGACGAGGGGGTCGAGGACGAGGTGGTTGTTGTTCCAGAGCCTGCGAAACCACGCGATCTTTCGATTTGGAAAGAAGAGGAAGGCAGCGACGCAGACTGAAGAGCAGCTGAGACCTCGGTAAAGTGAATATCCTACGGGTGTCGACTTACGAATAAAATCACCCAGAAACAAATGGTAAAGATAGTATCGAGTTTTGTGGGACGGCCTTCGACCGTGTACTGGGATATGGTCAAGAGGAGGTTCGGCATTTTAGGTGCGGAGGCGTGTGGGAGGTGTGAGAGGTGATTGGATTTGTGTCATCTTTGTCACTTTCTTCTGAAAAATGTCTTTGCCTCTTTTCGTTATGATACGGTCCCTCCCCCTATTCCTCCTCCTCCTTCTCTTCTCTCCAACATCTCAATTCCCTCACATCAATCCCTCCAACCTCCAACGTTCACAAAATGTTCTAAAAAGTATTTCGGAAAATCCTTCCCTCAATCTGTCGTCGGGCGTACCTCCAATGTCTCAACCAATACATTACGATAACATATCCCGTCTCCACGGATCAATACAGAACCTTCAAGCCTCTCACGTCATAGTAATAGGACTCGGCGGTGTAGGTTCTTGGGTAGTCGAAAGTCTAGCTCGCACTGCAATCGGCTCCATAACATTAATCGATTTAGACGATATATGTTCTAGTAATTTAAACCGTCAAATCTGGTTAAACAATGATATAGGGAAATTTAAATGTGATGTTTTAAAGGAAAGATGTATGAATATTGATGAGAGTATTAAAGTTAATACAATATTAGATTTTATAAATGATAATAATTTAGATGATATATTAACACCCCTCTTAACATCTAAAACTATTATAATAGATACAATAGATTCATCAACCACGAAAGCCTCTTTGATATCCTACACAGTTACGCATAAAATCCCGATAATAACTTGTGGTTCTGCAGGAGGATTAACGGATCCTAGTAAAATAGTTAGTGGAGATTTAACGAAAGTTGAAGATGATCGTCTTTTATTCTGGACACGGTGAGATGAGTGCATTGATTGATTATTCCCGTTCATTACACCTGATCTAACAAATATCCCCAGGAAGAATTTACGTAAATCATTTAACTTCCCTAAAGGTCCTAAACAAGGTGAAAAGAATACACACCGTGTTAAGAAATGGAATATTAACGCAGTTTATTCTACGCAACGTTTGATCGAGAAACCTGAAGCCGCAGTAATTACAAATGGAGGTTTTAGGAAATGCGACTCACAACTAGGTACCGTATCTTATTGTACGAGTGTGATTGGGATGGTTGCGGCTGGTAAGGCTGTTGATATTATTGTTGATGGTGAATTTAGGGGACCTAACGTTAATAGAATTGATGAAAACGTTTAAAAGCGTAAAATAAATAACGATACATTTTTTGATGATTGAACAATCCTTTGTTGTTTGTTGTTACGTGGTAGTTTATTTACGAAACGAAAACGAACGAAAACTTCCACTCTCTCCTACTTCCCTTTCCCAAAACGTGCAAAAATAACTCTCCCGATATGTTTAGAAGAGTCCGGGGATGAGGATCTTTCCTCCTCCGGCGATGTGCTCGGCGAGGGTTTGGCCTTGGATGCCCTCTCCGATCATGGCGCCGAAGATACCGAGCATGGCGGCGCGGCCCTGTGAAACGAAAGTGAGCGAGCGAAGCGAGTTAGAAAAGAGAAGTGGAAATAAATGATTAACGCTACCTCGCAAATTCCCTTTCTCACCTGGTTGAGCTCCATGTCAAGCTTGAACTTAAGCTCCTCCCCCTCAAGAGTACGTCCAAGGTACCCAGTTCCGTAGTCTCCGGAGTAATCAGACGCAGGCCAAGTAACCAACTCCATCAAACCCGTACCAAGAAGAATCTGCGCAAGCCCAAGAGCCGGAACTTCAAAAAGCCCAGTAAATCCATCCGAGATATCCGCGAATTTAACCGAACCATCGAGGGTTAAACTTCCCGGGATTTCAATCCCGGCGTTGTGAACGAGCATGCCTACGACTGCGACCATGGCGATGCGGCCGTGTTTCCTCTCGACGGCGCGGCGGCGTTCGAAGGCTTCAGGTTGGGTCTCGAGCCAGCCGAGGGGGTCGAAGACGCCGAGGGGGTCGGTTACGCCGATTTCGAGCTCGTTGACGCGGAGGCTGGTGGAGGTTTTGGCGGCGGGGGCGACGGTGAAAGCCGAAGCGGCGGCGAAGAGGGTAGCGAGGATGGCGACTGGGGAGCGTGAAAAGGGAAGGGGTTAGAGGGGGAGGGGGTAGGAGGAGGTGGTAAAGCCGAGATCTGTCGAAAGGACGCGGGAGACCAGGGATTGGTAGGTGCAAGTCGATCGACAGCTCGAGGATCCAATTCAAGGAGCACACTCGTTGAGGTACTATAACGACGTTTGAGGGGGGGGAGAATAGGTGGGAGGCTTAAGATACAGTATAGTTCTCGGGATAGCGGTCGGGGAAAATGGATTACACGCACGTTTCATGGTTTTGGAGGCGATTTACGATTTGGTCAAAATCCTTGGAGTGATTTTAGAGCACAGTGGCCAATCTCGTCTTCCTGTCCACGAAAACGCCGAAAAATGTCGCAGGAGATCGGTAACATCTTTGCACAGACCGGAGAGAGAGAGGGAGAAGGTATGCCTACCGCGAAAATAATATTTTCCCCTCCGATGGCCTCGTCGCATACGAATAAAACTCCACCATACTCATTCTAACACCCCCACTTCCCTCGCCCCACCCAACCAACCCCCAGGCCATATGCACGATCCCCTCCTCCGCTCACCCACGATCCTAATAGTGTTCATCGCGTTATGGGGCGTCGACGTCTTCATCTTCCATCGCCTCCGTCTCGACTGGCGAAAATCAATGAACCTCCCTGCCTCGGGGGCGACCTCCCCTCTATCACAATCCCAACCCGAAATAGAACTCATGCCAACCTCATCACAAGATTCCCAAGATCCCTCATCATCAAATCCAGACTTTGATCAGAGGGACTCTGAGGATTCAGATGATGATCATGATCATGAAACATACTGTGAAACGACATTACATGAAACAAAATTACATGAAAAGACATTACTAAAAACCTCCACTTCCTCCTCTTCAAACACAGCATCGTCCAATACCAATAACAATACCGTTGCAGCTTGCGGCTCGGATTTGAAGGCTAGTGGGGCGGATAAGATATTGCTGCTTGCTGCGTCACTGTTTTTGTTACTTTACGTAACGCAGGTAAGCTACGAGTGAAGCGAGTATATATACATATATATATCGAAGCATCAGTTTCCCAAAATCTCCTCAACTAACATCTTCGCTTCTCTCCTCGTTCCCTCTCTCCAGTTCATCTGCCTAAACCTCCTCTCCTTCTCCTCCCTCCTCTCCACCCTAACCTTCTACATCCTAATCCTCCTCCTCTCCCTCTCCCCCCACACCCTTATCTCCCACCCCAAATCTTTACTCTCCTCTTCATTCACCCTCCTCCACGAAATAATAACCGGCGGTCGACATTTCGTCCACGTTTTCCTAGCCGATGCTTTATGTTCATTATCGAAAATCCTCTTCGACTTAGGTATCCTCTTCTCACTCTTCTGCTCCTACCCACACAATTTACCTAAGAATTCAGCCGTGTTGGTGATACCGAGTTTGTTTGGAGTTTTGCCGTTTGTGGTTAGGATTAGACAGTGTATGTGGAGTTGGAAGGAGTACGAGAAGAAGGATGGGATGGAGTTTATGCATGTTCTTAATAGGTGAGATAATGAAATGTTGAGAATTTTACGTAAGTCGCAACGCTAACTCAAATTCAAATCAAATTCAAACTTTTTACAGTCTTAAATACGCAAGCTCAATCCTCCCAATAGTAATATCAGCGTTTCAACAACTCTACGAATCCCAGAACGAACAGGAGGACACGAGCAAGTATGAAGGGGTTTTGCAGTTTTTTCTTTGCGTTAATACGGTGTTCTGTTTTACGTGGGATACGATGGTGGATTGGGGGTTGGGGACGGGGGGGATTGGGTTTTGTGAGGTTGGGTTTGGGAGTAGGTGAGATTAATTTGGACGAGAACGCGCAGCGGAGCGATGACGATGTGAATACTACTAACTGTTATTTATTCTATCTCGTCGCTTCGCTCCTCGTGCTTCGCTCCTCGTGCTTCGCTCCTCGTGCTTCACTCCTCGCCTCACAGCTCACCCACCACGAACAACACAAATGAAGGACAAGAACTCAAGAAGAAAACGACCTGCCTGCGGCAGGGCCTCCGCCTAGGGGCCACCGGCACCTGGATCTGCGTCCTAGCCAACTTCTCAATGAGGTGCGCCTGGGTCCTGCGTTATTTCGAATCCACTCTATTTAATAGCTGGGATCAGTACGTGTTGGCGGTGCAGTTCATCGAAGTCTTCAGGAGGGCGGTTTGGAACGTGTTGAGGGTGGAAAACCAACTGCTGCAGACACGGATAGGGCAGCCAAATAAAAAATAGAATTGGAACATCTTCTCAATATAAAAATCATTCTTCAATACTTAACCCCTCGTGTCCCTCTTACTTTACGTCCACCCCTTAATTCCCTTTAACCCCCCCATTCAACNCCCCCCCTTAATTCCCTCTTACCTCCCAAACCCCCCGACCCCCCCTCTTACTTCTTGTCCATTAACTTCCCGATCCCGTCGAAAACCTGTTACATCTTCTTATTCTCTTCACGTTAGTGCTTCAGCTCCGCCTCCGGACTCTTGAATATACCCGCTTCGATGTTTGCCTTTTCCATCTCCTCATTACCTTTTATAACCTTCTGAAGGTCGGCGATCTCCTTATCTTTGAAGTCGACCAAGGATAGAGCTTTTGCGAAGAGAGGTGCGAATATAACGTTTGGCCGAGAAGCACGCATAACGTCGTAGTATGCGTGGAGCTCTTTTTTATCGAGAGGCTTGAGGTGAACACGAGTTGAACTTCGACTAACCAAACTTCATCACCATCACCAAGGTCCAAGTTCATGTGAATGTCGGGCGGTTGGTCATACCTAGCATAAAAATCTTCTCCCTTATCGAATTAATTCTTGAGACCGTATACTTTGAAGTTCTTGGCGAGAGAGCGATAAACGAGAGTCAGGATCAAAGGATCATCAAACTCTGCGAGCATGGAGCATCCGCACGACACATCCGCGTTCATGCAAACCAATTTCTTGCAATCCTCGCCACCAAGGTGGCGCACGAATTGGCACCGTTTGTCCAAGGGAACGCACCATAAAATTTTGAGCAGGACGGCACACCGCACACGTGCGCCGTGGCATCGATACCGATATCACTGGCCGTGCCTTTGATGAGTTCGAGCTCCGCCACTTGTTTGCGTATCAACTGCGCCCTCCGTGTAAGCGCTCCCTCCACGTAGACGGTTCGCTGTCTGTCAAAATCCCGCTGGATGTTGTTTCCAAAGGCATGCAATTCACCCCACTTTGTTCCGCATTTGCATTGAGGCGTTGCTCCGCGTCCAGGAGCTTCTCCCGCAATTCGATGACCTCCAGCGCCTCGTCACTGCCGTACAAATCTCGCAGGAGAGCGTCACGTGTCTCCACCAGCGTTTGCTCGGCGCTGCTGACAAGCACGTAGATGTTGGACACGGAAAACTGCACAAGCTCACGGGCATCTCGCGCCCACTTTTTAGAGAGCACGCATTGCGCCATCGAGGAAAAGGAGGCGATAGAGGCGGCGTCAGCAAACGCCGACAGATTCCTCCCCATAAACTCGGAACGGGGTGCGAGATCTTGAATCGGAACGGAGACGACACTGTCTCCGATCATGTGCTGCCAGGGGCGGCGGAACGGAGGAGACGAAGTGGGCGGAGTCAGCGCCCAAATGGCCGAATAAGGAGGGGAACCCTGCAGCAACAGTGCACCTTCTTCTTTACCGGCACCCTCCTTTTCAATTCTCTCTCGGTAGTATTTGGCCGGCATGAAAAACTTATCTGACTTGCTATGGAGCTCACGCCCTCAGCTTGTCTCAAACATCATTTGCTCCCTGGTGGTGCGTTCCTGGTGATAAAAACCAAAGAAGATGGCGAGAACATGCTCGTCCGTGTGAATCTCGAGGCGCTCCTCGTGTTCATACCAATCATGACCGAGCGGCGTGGCGTTGAGGTGGGACCAACTCTGTTTGGCACCGCTTGCATATTCGAACGTGTAGCCAATAACATATCCTCGATGAAAATGTGTCATCCAGTTATCCGGGTTGTACCGAATAGCAGAGTGCACGACGATCGCCACGACTGGCTCCTTGCTCTTCCGAGCATCCTCACGTTGCTGCTCGACGCGACTCAGCGCATAATAGCGCGCATTCGCACGTCACTTCTGTATCCGCGTGAGTTCTTCTTTGTAGTCAGAGTCGTCGCTGTCAACGTCGGGCACTTCGAAAGTGCCCGCATACACGTAGCCGTGCATGTCTATGTTGAGTTGCTCGATGTCGGCGTGCAAGAGCGGCCTGTGCAAGCAGTCCCCGCATATCTCGCACCTCCCGTCGGCGTTGAAAAGCTTGCGAGTGAGATAGTCTTTGTTGCAGGTCCAGCGGTTGCGTGAGTAGTCCAGCTCGTACACGGTGTTGAGGTGCGTCGGGATGTGTGCTCTTTCCCTCTCGAGCAGTCCAGTCCGTAGGCGCCCACCAAGGGGGCGAGGTTGTCCTCGAGGTGCTCTTCTCCGTGAGACACGCGCAGGTTGTACAAGGCCTGCCACTCGACCACGCAGTCAGGCGAGGCCTGTGGGTGCAAGCGGGGTCGCTTTCGGGACGGCGACGAGGGCAATGTCGAGGGAGCGCGCAGTGAGTACGTGCGTGCGTTCGCAGACATATATATATCGTATTGTTCCCCACTGGGAATGTTATTGGGGAAAAGAAGGAGGGAGAAGGCAATTTAGCGAAGGGGTACGTGCTCAGGAAGCGCCACTTTAATTGGATTGGTAAAGTGTGGTTGATTTGCGCACGCGGACGTATTTTCAACTATGCGGGTGATCCAGACTCTTGACCAAATTCACATATACATGTCCATTTCCAAAACAGCTTCATATATCCTGGTTAAGCTCACGACACTCCCACCGCCCCATCCCCTACCAACCTTAATCTCTCTCTCCCCCCCCCACCCAACCCCCCCCTGAATCCCCCTCCCCCACCCTTCATTTCCCTCCTAACTCTCAACACTCCAAACTGCCCTGACTGCCATGAAGTCTCCTCAAAAATCCCCTACCCGCTCGCAACGCTCCACGAAGCTCGAATCCGCCCCCCCCACCTCTGGATCCCCCACGGTTCTCAACCAGCACCGTCCCCGCACCACTTCAGCCCTCAGCACTTTTGAACCTCATTCCCGCTCCGCCTCCATCCTCCACCCCTCCCACCCCCACCCAGTCAAAGACCCTCCCCAGTCCCCCGAAGAACGCGATCAATTCCTCCAAACCCTCCACTCCACCCACAAACTCCACCACCCCTCCGAGTCCTCATACTACACCAATGAAATAAACAAACGCCTCGAATCCCGTCGCGTCCTCAAAAGTAAAAAATCCGTCGACCGCTGGCGTACCTCAATAGAATTAATCCGTCAAGAATGGACGACAGATCGTACTTCCAGAGAAGAAACCGTCCGTGAATTAACCTTATCAATAAACAAATCGAATTTAAAAAGAGCCAAAAACGACCAAGAAAAGGAAGCTCTAAGAATTTCTGTTCAATCGAAACAAAAATCACTAAACGATATATCCTTAGCATCAGCTAGTTTATTAGAAGAAAGTGGTGAGGCTAGGAGCGAAGCGACGAGCGTAGCGAGGCCGCCGACTCAGCACCTCACGAAGCTCGGATGTGTGGTCTCACTTCATGAATAATTCACAACGACTCCGCAGCAAATGAACGTTCACTCATACGAATAGATGACTCCCACAATATGACCCGCTTCTCCGTTAACATTTCTAACTCGAAGACTGTGACTCCTTCGTAGGTTCTGGATTAATGCCTTCTATTGATGGAGGGGTAGGGGGGCATGCACCGTTGTGAGGGATGAGGAAGAGTAAGGGAGGGTGGAGGAGGAAGTTGGAGAAGGTTATGAGGAAGGTGGATAATGAGGAGGTTGAGGAAGGTGAGAGAAATACTCGTGACGAGTATTAAAGAACGTTGCGAACTAACTCCACACTTCTATCATCGGCTTGCTACGCTCCTCGCCGAGCGCAGCTCTAGAGGAAAGCAAAAAAATCGATTTAGAATTCAACACCACGAACTTCGAAACCATCTCAGCCAAAGCATTACTCTACGACACCACAATCGACCGTCACGCCAAAGAGATAAATCTGGATACGACCAGCGACGTTGGTTTTTATAGTTCCCCTTTTGATTTGACTATGAGGGAGAAGTATGTTAAGGAAGGGAGAGAGAAGAGGAAGGATGACGAGGATCGGAGGGAGGTGAGAAACTGCGAGGTTGAAAATACGCTGCTTAGCTGTTACACACCAATTGCGCAAGTAGCGTCAGTTTCAACGTCGACGCAGCTTTCGTCGCTTCTCGTTTCTAACCCGTTATCGTCAATTTGGTTATCGTCAATCTTTATGCGATTCGCTTCGCTCGTCGCAGAGGAAAGATCGTCGTAAATGGAAGAGAGAACATCCAAAGGTTAAACCACCACCGCCGAGTCCGCCGCCGAGTCCGCCGAAGACTCCGCCGTTAGTTTATGATCCGACTTTGGTTTTGAGTGAGAGTGAGAAGAGGAATTATTTTGGGTATCAGGCTAGAGATAATTACTTCTCGGTTTATAGGCAGCTTGTTAAGGAGCACACGAATATTGTACCTAATAATGTTGATTGGGAGACGTATAAGGCGCCGGAGTTTGATGATGGGAGCTACTATGAGGCTGACCCTGATTCTGACTACTCGGATTCTGAATTTGATATGAACCATGAGGTCGGTATTTTCTCGAAATCAGCTCTCACACCGAGGCACAAGATGAATAGGGCTATCATTTCGAAGCAGACTGTGTTGAGCGAGGTGAGAACGAAGATAGAAAGGACGAAGTTTTGTGAGGAGCGAAGCGACGAGCTGACAACGAACGCATGATGATTCATTCGAACGAGGAGCGATGTGGCTGTTCCTCGTACTCGCTGACAACGCTTGATTATTCATTCTAACTCGTCGCTTCGCTCCTCGCCCGGGCTTCGTCCTCGGCAGCCGCACATGATCAGGACCCTGGCGGTTTTAGGGGAGCCCAACACGGAGAGCGCGAAGCTGAACGACGTTCTCGATTTGGCCGGGAAGAGCATCGGCGACGAGGCCGTCCAAGTTCTAGCCGACATATTGGACGAGATCCCGCACCTCAGGCACGTCAATCTCCGGGACAACCGCCTCTCGGACACCACCATCAGGATGATTGTGGGGGAGCTCACCAACCCCGACAAGCCCATTAGGCTTCTTTCTTTGGATCTGGGCTACAACGACGTCGACGGTGACACTTCCCAGCAGCTGGCGAGGTTTTTGTCGAGCAAGGTGAGCCGCGAGTCCAACATGGACGTCGCTTTCACCCCCACTTCATTCTAACACGTTAATTTTTTGCAGCACTGCCACCTCGAAACCCTATGCCTCCCTTGCGCGGACGTGGACGACACGGAGTTGAACCACTTTTGCAGCGCTCTAATGTACAACAAGACGATCAAGCACTTGGACTTCAGCCACAACATCATCGGCGGCGCCAAGGAGCTTTTGCACAAGACGGCCCCGAACATCGTCAAGGACAAGAGGGGAAAGAGGACGATCATGCCGATGGGCGGAGAGGCCATAGCAATGGCGCTGCAGGTGAACAAGACCTTGACCCACCTGAACCTGTCGTGGAACCAGCTCGGCGCCAAGTCCGCGATGCTGCTCGGAGAAATGCTCATCACCAACAAGGCCCTGAAGTTCTTGGATTTAGGCTACAACAGGTGAGACGGCGTGGGCGAGCCACAACAACGGCGAGGAGCGAAGCGACGAGCTGGAAATACGATAACTACGGTCGTGCCAAGCCGCCTTCACCCCCGCCAAATTCTAACTCCATCGCAGCCTCACCGAGAGTGGCGTCAGCGTGATCTTTCAGGGTCTCGAAGAGAACAGGATTCTGGAGCACTTGGACGTGACCAGCAACAACGTCGGTCCGGCTGCCTGCTGCGTGCTCTCAACGGCGCTCAGGGGCAACCAGGTCATCAAAAAGATCGTTTTGTCGGAGAACCCAATCAGCGAGCAGGGCGCCAGGGCAATCTGCCGGAGCTTGAAGTACACCATCGAGGGGAGAGACATTGCCATGCACGGCTGCAGGTGAAGCCCATCGAGGAGCGAAGCGACGAGCTGGGAATGGGACTATTACGCGCTCCTCGCATTAAAAACATTAATAAACTAACTTGTCGCTTCGCTCACCGCTCCTCGCTACGCTCGCCACAGCTTCGGCAAGAAGGGCTGCAACGCCTTCATGAAGATGAAGACCATTCCGAAAATCGGAGAGTTCCTCGACAAATCGACGCACCTGACTCCCGAAATCGGCGTTAGGTGAGCTCAAGCGACTAGAATATATGTGCCGCTCTTGCTCCTCGTATGTGCCGCTCTTTCTTCTCACATTATAAACAAACTCGTCGCTTCGCTCGCCGCTCCACACTACGCAGCGCTGACACCCCCCACTTCGACATGTCCGACCCCGTCGGCTATTACATGCTGGACATGAGCGTCCCCTACAACCAGACCATCGCCAGCGACATATACTACCTGGCGTCCTACAGTTCCGGCTACCACTTCAAGCTGCTCAAGCACAACGGCAGCAACATCAAGTTCGTCGCTCCGACGCAGAGGACCGACGACATGATGCGAACGCGCAGAAGGAAGCACAGCATGGAACGACAGAACAGCCTTGCGTCGTCGCCCACGAAGCTTGACGGCGGCACGCCCGACGTCGACTTCGCGCACTACAACGTTGACTGGCGCTTCAAAACGCAGAGCATCTACACCGAGATGAAGGGCCACGAGTGGGTGGATCAAATGCAGCACGACGAGCTCATAGACAGCAGCACGAACGACCGCTGGTTGATTCCCACCTACGGAATGTTGGAAGTGGTCTTGTGTTACATTCCGATGCCGCAGGCCGAGGTAAGGGGGGGGGGGGTGAACGACGACAACGAGGAGCGAAGCGACGAGCATTAAGAACGTTCAAAACTACTCGTCGCTTCGCTCGCCTAAACTAACTCGTCGCTTCGCTCGCCGTCGCTGCAGACGATGCTCGCCAACAGGACGCAAATCAACGCGATCGAGGCGTGGTGCAAGGCGCAGCCGTCGATGAGAATTGAGATCATCAGGCTGTTCGCTATCGATGGCTGGGTCCTCGCCCACCAAGTGCAGGAGCTCATAGAGAGCATGAACGTAGGGACTTCGCGTTTGAGTGAGGACGAAGTCATTTCCATACTTACCCACCTCATCCCGATCTGCGTCGACGAAGGGGTGTTGGAGCACCTGATCGAAACGTTTTTGGGCCACAAGGCCGCCCAGAAGGTCATCATGAGTTACGGAGACTTGTACCCGACATTGCAGGGCAGGTGAGGTGGGAGGAGTGCGAGGACGAAGCCCAGTACATATATATTACAAGGAACATTATAAACTAACTCGTCGCTTCGCTCCTCGGCTCGCCACAGCTACTGCGGCCACTACAGCTTGGACTTGAGCAAGAAGTGGGACAGGCTGACTTGTCTGCGGCTCGCCGAGCAAAACACCTACGAGATGAGCAGGCTCATGGACCTCACCAAGAACCAGGGCTGGCTCGACAAGGGCGGCAGGGGCGGCACGTCTCAGGAGGGCAACTGGATGCAGTTCAGGAACGGCCGCTGGAGGGGCGCCGAAGTCGACATGGATATCAGCTTCTTCCAGTACAGGCTGGGAGACAAGACCAGCGGCATTTTGGAGTTCGACTTTGTGAGCATCGAGAGAATAGCCGGAGACGCCAGAGGCATGACGACAGAAGAGTTCAACATCTTCTGCAACGCTTGCGACGTCTACGTGGCGCCCGACAGCGAGAACGAGAACATTGAGAAGTTGACCAACGCCATCAGTTTCATCCAGAAGCAGGCTGACGGGTTCAGCGCCAGGCCACCGCCAAGCGACAGGTCGAAAAGCCCGCCACCTTTGACTCCCACCAGTGGCAGTGCCGGGGGCCGCACGCCAACTAACCTGAACAAGAGGAGGGGCGCGCATTTGCAGAGCAACGCGCGTAGGACGGAATTGGTCGAGGCCAAGGCGAAGCACGACATCAAGGAGAAGGAGGACAAGAAGAAAGAGTTCCTGGGCATGAAAAGGGGAGAATCTTTCCGCATGGAGCAAGGTGAGTTTTGGTCTCCGCTACTTTCGTTGTTACTTACTTCTAATTCGATATCGCCATCTTCATGCTCCTCGCTACGCTCGTCGCAGCACGCAGCGGCAGCCCCGATTTGGTCGGCAAAAAGTACGCGAAAAACTTGTCGGGCATGGACTTCAACGCCAAGGAAACGTTCCAGTCCGGAATCGCCCAGATCAGGAGGAGGAACGTGGCGGAAAAACTGTACTTGACCGGGCAGGACAGCGGCTTCAGTGCCGACAGAATGAGGTCGTGGCTCTCCGACAAGGTGGACTTGAATTTGTGGGGCTCAACGAACTTCAACATTTTGCTCGCAGCCATAAAGGAGAGGACGATCGAGGTCGCTGCTACCGCACCCCCCACCCTGATCACGCACGCGCTCAAGGTCAGGTTCATCCACAAGAAGAAACTAAGCGCGCTCCAGTACAGCGTTGACAACTGGGGCAGCGAGCCCGACGCTTGGTGTACCAAGTTGGTTGAAATAAATAGGGAGAAGCCATCCAACAGGTGAGTGAGCGAGGAGCAAACGACGACAACGAGGAGCGAAGCGACGAACTTACAACGCATGGACATTCATTCTCCACCACTAACACCCACGTCGCAGCCTTATCAAGGTCGCAGAAGCCTGGGCCGCCAAAATATTCGGCGAATATAACCTCTTCGAAAAGGCGCAGAGGGCAGTAACAGCAAAACCTAAAGACGGCAAGAAGGAAAAGGGGAAGAAGGCGACGCCCTTCACGGCCATCATCAGGAGGTGAGAAGCTCCGAGGAGCGATGCAACGAGCTGGGAATACGACAATTACGCGCTCCTCACATCAAGGCCATTCTAAACTAACTCGTCGTTTCGCTCCTCCACTTGCTAATGCTCCTCGCTACGCTCGTCGCAGGTCGAAGCAGGCCGCGGAGAACGAGTTCCACCCCAAGAAACTCGAGGGAGCCAGGTTCATTTGCACGACCCACTGGGTCGATATCATCGTCGACGCCTTGCCCCAGGAGACCGACGGGTTCTCGACAATGTCAAGCAATGCTGGCGTGACCCACACGGATGCGCCCAGGCAGGGCTTCTTAGCTTTGAAGGGAAAGATCCAGTGGCGGTGGCAGAATTTGAGGAGGGTGAACGACGTCACCATGAGCTACGCAGACACGGCCGACAAGGTGAAGAAGGTCAGGGCGAAGCTCGGAACTCGCGTCATGACGTGTGTGCAGGCCGCCAAGTTGGCCAACTTCATCCCGATCGACGAGGCCGAGTACAGCCTGAACTTTGGGGACAGCATCGTTGTCATTCAGGCCAACAAGAAGGGCGAGGGCGTCCCCCACCCGGGCAGGATCAAGTCGCATAACACCGAGCACGACACCTACAGCATCATTTTCAACGACGGCAGGGTCGACAACAAGGTGCTGCCGCAGTTCGTCAAGGAGGCGAGGGGCAAGGACCATTTTCGGGAGGACGTCGTAGTGGCGTGCTTTTCGAGGGTGAAAGGTGAGAAGGAGGAGAGAAGGAGGAGCGAACGACGATAGCGAGGAGCGAAGCAAGTTTATTACTAACGCTAATACGCTCGCTCGCCATAAAAATAGATTTGGAAAACTTTAAGATCGTGATAGACACGCTACCCCCCTATGGGGCGCTGAATGTGTGCAACAGGCTCGGCTGGCTCAACGTGCTGAACGGCAACAGCATGAACTTGACCTATGATCTGATCTTCAAGCACCACGACCACAGAGTGTTGTGCAACATCTTGCTCAAGCTGAGCGTTGTGGAGGACGGCAAGAACATGTGCTGCCCCGGTCTGCCCGTCGGAAGCAAAAACATCTGCAACAAGCACAAGAACTGCGAGGGCCACCAGTACAGAAGCGAGAGGATCTGGCTGGAGAACAAAAGGGCCGAGGGCTTCGGCTTGAGCGCCGATTGGGACGAGGCCAGGTTCCCGCCGGATATCTGCAAGTACATGAAGAAGTGGAAGGAGAAGCAGCAGTCGAACAAGAGGTTCATACCGCCAGAGATGATGTTCTCGGGTAGGTTTGAAACTGTGGATGAGAATTTCAAGTGTGTTGAACTGAGGGAGGAGATAACCAAGAGTTATTTTTTGGTTGGGACGCCAGTGCTGACGAAGAACGGGAGCAAGATTAGGAGGGAAGCGAGTTTCAAGGTGCAGGGTTACAAGGATTAGGGGGTGGAATGTAGTATAGTTGTTGTAATTTTAGTTAAAAAATGTGGGAAAGTGGGGTGGGTTAATTTTTCTTCTTTCGCTTTGATGAGAATTGGCGGACATGGGCCTCAATCACTCGGTGAACCTTGTCCGGTTGCTCCAGGTGCAGCCAGTGCCCAGCGTTTTCGATGATCATGTAGTTCGCGTCGTCGTTACTCTTTTGAAGCTTGAACATGACGGACTGAACGCACCCGTCGGTCGCTCCCGCGAGCTGGAGGATTTTAGGCCGGGACGAGGCTTGCACGTTGGAAAGCTTGAGCTCGTGGGTGGGAATGGCGGACAGGAGTGAATTTGGGATGAGCTTGAGCAAGGAACCAAAAATACTAAAGTTCAACAGCGGCACAATCGGAGTGAGGAGGAGGAGTAAAAATCTCATGATGGTGGAGGCCATGCCGATGTTGGCGCGGTAGTAATGAAGGGCGGACGTTATTGAGCTGCGGTTCGCCAATTCGTCCCTCACGCTCTTCGCGTAAGCGCTGCGCTCTCTCTCGGACCACAAAGGAGACCACTTCTTGAACAGCCGCTCAATCCCTCCGCGGTTGATTAGAGTTATCTCCGGTAAAGGGTGCGGAAGCTGCGGTGAGCGGCGAGCGATAAGCGAGCCGAGTTACGCGGAAGCGACGAGTTAGTTTATTATGGTTCTTAATGCGAGGAGCGCGTAATTGTCCAATTGTCGTATTCTCTCACAACGTTCGCACCTGGAAAGGTATCATGTAGCTCGAGGACACCATTTGGGTCGGGTTGTGCTTGATCATATTCGACACAAGGTCGAAAGGAATAGCAAGACAGGTAAGCGAGAGTAATGTTTCCGGATGCGTAATCGCGAACTGCTGAGATATTACAGCTCCCCAATCATGCGCGACTAAATGGATAGGTTCAGAGGTACGACGGTTTATGTAGAGGAAGAGTTCTTCTTCTAAAGACGCAATGGAATAAGGTTGCATGGAGTTTGGAAGTGACCCCTGCCAAACGGGAGAATAACCGGGGAGGTGAGGGACGAGAACGTTGTAATTCAAGTTCTTGAAGTACTCTGGATCGCGAGCGTATAAGTGTTAGTTATAAAGTTATCTCAACTCGTCGCTTCGCTACTCGTTGTCATCGTTCGCTTCCTCGTTATCGGTCATTCGCTCCTCGTTCTCACCTGACATGGCGTTCCATGTTTTTCTCGTATCCGGAAAACCGTGAACGAAAACTAGCGTCTCCTTAGAAGGATCGATCGTGGGAAAGTCAGGGTCCCAGAAGATATTAACCGCAGGCTTCGTTAGATGTGAAGTGAAGTTTGTCGTGTACGGGAGGGTTTGATCGCGGATCCGCTTGTGGAGGAAGATACCGTCGTGGATTGTGTCTTGGCGGGTTGTGGCGTAATTGGGCATGGTGCCCCAGTGAGTGTATCCGGAACGACGGTAGCAGGATAGGGCGGCTTTTTGGGTTGATCGAGCGTCGAGGGTTATGTAGGTTATGAGGGGGGAGATTTGGCGGGCAGAGGATTCGGCATGGGAGAGTAGGAGGCAGCCAAGGCCTTTGGATTGGAAGTGAGGGGAGACGAAGAAGCAGGTTAGTGAGCAGCGGTGGCGCTTAGCCTCGCCGCGGGGGTTCAGAGCGTTGTGGGTCAAGGTCAGGGAGGCGAGGGGCTGGTTGGTGGTTGGGTCGGAGGCGACGAGCAGCACTTTGTTCGGGTCGGAGGCGACGTTGTGGAAAAACTTGTAAATATCGGAGGTGATTGAGGATGGGTCGTTGAAGGGAGTAGTGAATCCAATTCCGCTGCCGGACTTAATCACCTCATTCGCGACAACGCATAACTTCTTGAGAATTATTATGGCGTTGAGATTGGAGTCGGAGTCGGTGGTTATTGTGAAGTTGAGATTGGAGTCGGAGTCGGTAGTTATTGTGGCGTTGAGATTGGAGTCGGAGTCGGGACCGATCGAGACAGCGACAATGGAGACGTCCATCGGGTGGCGAAGGGGCAGATTGAGGGAAAGACTTCGAGGGCTTGGAATTCTTTTTTACGGTATTTGAGGTAAGTTTGGTATGGATATGGCGAGGAATTGGGGTTGGTGTAGCGTAGTTACAACGAGGGAGACTGCGATTGTCGTTAGAGTGCTCAAAATCAAAGGTGGGGAAATCGAGATTTTATTTTCATTTATCAGAGCCCTGTTGCAATCCCAATAAAACGTTTATAAGCCAAAGATAAACTTAGAGAATAGTACACACCTTGAGCTGTGGCACTTCATCCCACGAAAATTGAACACATTTTCGTGTATCGGCGTGTTATCATAGTTTAAACACAAAGCTAAGTTTTGCCCGGTCCCGGTCGTCGCCCTCCGCCCTAGTCACGTAAAATGTCTGCCTTTAAGTCGGTGAAGCTCACCCTCTCTCCCTCCTCCGAGCTGCGCCTGTCGCTGTCTGCCTCCTCCGTGTCGTCCCAGATCCTGTCCGTGACCCTGCTGAAAGGCAGCGCTGAGATATTCGGCACGGAGCTAGGCCTCACGACTCCTCTTCCCACGAGCTCCAGCCTTCCCATCTTCACGTACTACGGCTGCCAGCTGCTGATACACCCCAGTGAGGTGGCGGTGGGCGATGCCGGTCCCAAGAACGAGATAATTTCCGAGGCCTTAAATAGACAGGACGACGAGGATATAGACGAGGTCGAGCTCGAAGGCCTCGAGGACGCCTACATCGCCGAGAAGGACGGAGACAGCACCATAACCTCGATAAACATCGTGAACACCCACGCGCAACTCGAGGTGATGCGCGACGCCGCCCGCCGTAGCCTCGCGTCGGCGGGCGAGGCGGCGAAGGAGGAGGGGAACCTCTCTCCGAGGGTTTTGATCGTGGGGGACGCGGACTCGGGGAAGGCGAGCTTGATGAAGACGCTGGCGTCTTACGCTTTGAAGGTTGGCAGGCAGCCGTTGGTTTGTAGCCTGAATCCGAAGAGGGCGATTGGAGGGCTATCGAACGTCGAGGGTTGTCTTTCCGCGAGGAGCCTCAGCGGAGGCTTCAAGGACGCGGCTTACGTGGATTCGTTCGAGGTCAGCTCGGCGTCCGGCGCAATTACTAGCCCGCTCACTTTCTACTACGGGAGCACGGACTTGAAGAAGAACGAGGGATTCTACAAGGAGGTGAGAAACTGCGAGTAGCGAAGCGACGAGCTTGGCAATACGACAATTATGGTCGTAATTCATCTGCGCTAGCAGCTTTAGTCTAAACGCTCAAGCCGCTTTCGTCACTACTTAATTCTAACTCATTTGCTCCAATCGTTCACGCGACTCGCTACGCTCGTCGCAGCTCGTGGAGAGAATGGGAGAATCCTTGGCCAAGAGGGAGAGGGCGTGCGAGGACAAGGCGCCTTCCAGTCCGAACGCGCTGAACGAAGCCTCGTCGGGGATCATTTGCATGGCGAGCGAGAGGGTCGACGCCGCGGGGGTGAAGGTGAGAACGCGCGAGGAGCGAAGCGACAAGCTATGAACACGATATTTGTGCGAGTGCGAGGAGCGAAGCGACGAGCATTCAGAGCAGTTTATACTAACTCGTAACTCGTCGCTTCGCTCCTCGCTACGCTAATGCTCCTCGCTACGCTAATGCTCCTCGCTACGTTAATGCTCCTCGCTACGCTAATGCTCCTCGCTACGCTCGTCGCAGCTCCACTTGCACACAATCGAGCAGTTGAGGATCAACGTCGTCATCGTGTTGGGACACGACAGCGTGTACAACAAGCTGCAGAAGAAGTTCTCGGGAGGAGAGGACAAAGTCAAGATCATCAAACTGCCGAAGAGCGGAGGGGTTTTGAAGAAGGAGGCGGCTGTGAGGAGCGCGAGCGTCAGCCGTTGCGCGAGGAGCTATTTCGGAGTGGAGAAGGCGGGGGAGACGGGGAGGGCGGTCATCACGAAGCCGCTGATGGATTTAGACATTATTCAGATGGAGTCGGTCGCGGTGGGCGGGACGATGTTGCCCGTGGGGCAGGCTCAGGTGTCCACGAACGTGAATTTGAAGAAATTGGATGGGCTTGGGATGAATGTGATCGTCGGAATTTGTCACAGTAAAGCAGCCTCGGAGTATAACGAGGGGGGGAACGCCGAGAGCGTTTACAAAGGGGCCATGGCCGGGTTTTTGAGGGTTGAGAAGATACTCGAGGGCGATGGAGAAGGAGGGGGCAGAATAGTATTGATGAGTCCAGTAGAGGGAACATTGCCGAGTAACATGTTGATCTGTGGTGAGGGCGTAACTTGGGTGAATGGTTAGAGTGTGGATGGATGGATGAAGGAGAAAAAAGTATAAAAATTTGCAAAGAGAAATTTATTCGTTTTATTTTGTTGGGGTTATGGTTATGGTTATGGTTATGGTTATGGTTATGGTTATGGTTATGGTGAAGAAGTTGGAGAGATGGTTAGGGTTTTATGTATAGTGGTTTATGTATAGTGGTTTATGTATAGTGGTTTATGTATAGTGGTTTACAACAGCTGTTTATGTATAGTGGTTTACAACAGCGGGGGCTGGTATAGTAAGATTTCTGGGAAGATTTAAGGAAAATTGCAAATATTTTGTTAATGTTATGATAGAAAAAGTTGAATTTTTAGATTTTGACGATCGAAGATTTTCAAACGACGATTTTCTTTTTTAGTAAATTTTACGAAGTCCCTCAATTTTTACCAAAAAGTATTAAAGATAGTTTATTTTTATTTTGAGGAGAATCACAAATCTGAAAAGTCAAAATGTAGTAACAAGCTCCGGTTTTGAGATAATTCGAAAGCAACTGCGTTCATTCAAAGTCTGTTTCGGATTGTATCTGAAAATGTTGTAAAAGCTGACAATGATTGAAATCCGCTTGGGTCAAAGTTAAACCTATTCAGGGAATATTGATGTCCTCGTAGATTAAAGCGAAATAACCAAAGGCCCTCACACGCCTCA
>BLQM01000192.1:579-11479 GCA_012489335.1 Triparma laevis f. inornata
TTTTTGCAGGGGCCGGAAGTCAGAGCGGAGGTAGTAGTAGTTCCCGGATTTCTCACCTTTTTCCCGACGCTAGAAGTCGGTAGAAGAGCAGGACTGGTTTAAATGACCGCGCCCTGATGTTGGGATACCATGCGATCTATTCGAGAACGCGAGATTTGACCGAAAATCAATTTTAGTCAAATTGGAAAATCGGTATTCTGGTCATTTTGAGATTCATTTTTGAAATTCATTAACCTTGCAAGACCCTGAGCACCCAACTCTGATAGTTATTCTTTCAGAAAAGCTCAGGATCATGGTTTTTAGGTTTGGATTTTTGCCTTTCTGGGGTTTATTTGCTCTAACAATGATATATACTTTACCTTAGGTGGCCTAAAATTGACGAATATGCCCAAGGCTGACCAAAATAACTCCGGTAACATCATTTTACAAACACTATCATACTATTTTTGCGCTTTTAAGACGCTTTAACTCGAAGATTCAGACACTCAAGATCCTCAAAATGCCAAATACAACAAATACTGCGCCTAAAAATATAAGGATTGTTGACTTTTTCATTTACGATTTTAAAATGGGAGATTTCTCAAGTAAAAAGTATGGTCTCTTTCACGCACTTCTAGCCGCGCAACGCCAACAAAAATTCAACACAAGCTCGTCCAATCTTGGGGCTTGAATCAATTAACGTGTTATCCGCGTAGAACCGTTTCTAAGGTGGTTACGATCTCGCATGAGAAAAGTGACAACGACGTGACAATCATCGCGACGTCAAACGATCGCTTCAAAGATCGCTTCAACGATCGCTCAGCACTCGTCCGAATGAATGAATGAATGAAACTTTCGGATCCTTTTTGCTTGACGTTCTCTTATACGACGCTAAGCTATCATTTCTATTCCAAATAAATTCCATTCTCATTATATTTAAACATCCGTTTCACCTCCTTCGCGCACGACCACCTCTTTTTTAGCCCCTCCCCCTCCGCCGTTCACTCCTCTCTCGCTAGTGCCCATGATACTATTCGCGATGTTTCCGAAGAGGCTGCTGCTTCGTCCCCCGTTCTGCACGCTCCTCCTCCTCTGACTTTCCGTCAGCGTCGCGGCGTGATTCATTCGCGTGTAGGGCACGCCCTCCTCGGGCGGCAGCTGCTGTTGGTTGGCGCTCTGCCTCTCGCCTCCCTGGTGAAGCGAGGCCTGCCTCATCTCCTTGTTGCTCAGGTACCGCTGCGACTTGGACAGGTAGAACTTGTTCGAGGCCCTGCGCATCAAGAAGCCCACCACGACGATGCCCAGCACTCCGATGACCATCATGCTATAAGCCTCGGTGTCGTGGTACTTGTAGAATCCCATGAAAGAGATGGACATGAAGAATGCGAAGATGCCTAGGCAGAACAAGAACAGGACGAACTTGTACTCTGCGAGAGTAAGTGGAGCGAAATTATGTTCCCGGGTTAGCCATTCATTGCTACTTGGTTCACGATCGACCCTTTTTTATTCCTCCTCCTCCTCACCTCCACGAACACACTTGACGCTTTTTTCGACGCTGTCCCCAGAACCCCTGAGCGCAAGACGAACTGAAAACAAACTTGCGAAGGTGGCCGCACAAAGACAAATTAGATTAAGAGCGACGCAGATGGTGGAACTAATGGTGAACAGCGTGCGGTATGTCTTGCGGTCTTCGCTTTCTTGATATTCCAGGGACATTGCTAGACCGGAGAAGGCGAAACCGGCAAGGACAGCCGAGGAGGTGGAGATGGTGTTGAGGGCGGCGTTGTAGAACTGGAGCTCCTTCTCAAGGATTTCGTTCTTCTTTAGTTTCACGTGGGTGTCCTGCGTATACATAAATATGTATGGATGTGTGTGTGAGCGGAGAAGTTCATATTTCCGAACCAAATAATGTGAGCAACCCTTCGCCCACACTCCAGGAAGAGAAAACAAGGTTGGCGACAACACCCCCGAAAAGGTACAACACCTCCAAACAATCCCCCACCCCACCCCCCTCTCCCCCTCCTCCCCACCCCCTTCAACACCACTTACCAAGTCCAGGTTCTGTAAGGTGAGCATGTTTGGAGGGTACCTAGGTCAATCAATAGAAAACTTAGCAGGCTCAAACAGGGATTCTAGCGCAAGAACGATCGATAAGATGGGCTGGCGGGTCAGATAATAGAAAAGGATATCGCTAATTAAACCAATTAAAACAATTTGAGCGCGTTTTCAATCAATATTAAAAAATGTCGGTCACTTCCTCCTCATTCCCCTCCCTCTTCCCCTCCAAACCTCCTCAGCCAATCTGAAGTCTCTTCCACATTCCACCATTATCGAATCCTTTCCCCAAAAGATGCTCAGGCGCCTCGGGTCCACCACCGCGCGCAACCTGCTGCAACCAACCCGCAGCACCATCGCCAAGTCGGCTCGCTCCTCTGCGGCCCTGCCCCAGCTCCTTTCCTTCAACGCTTCTCCTGAGACGACTTGGACGACGCCATCGAAACTAGTACAATGCAGGGGGCTCAGCTCCCGGTGCCTGTCCACGGCCGTAACCTCCAAGCCGATCCAGGACAGCTACGGCGGCAACGGCGTGCTGGGAATCGTGCGGGAGACGTACAACAAGTGGGAGAGGCGGGTGCCTCTGACGCCTGAACAAGTTCGTGAATTGGTTCAGGGTGGCTACCAAGTTCTCATCCAGCCTGCGAACCACCGAATCTTCACGGACGCCGAGTACACCGCCGCCGGCGCCACGGTGACTGAGAATTTGGGGGACGCTTGCTTGATTTTGGGTGTCAAGCAGGTGGCCAACGAGAATCTGCTGAAGGACAAGAGGTGAGTGAGAGGGAGGAAGAGAATTAAGAATGAATAATGAACTTCTTTCATTTCCCCAACAACTAACCACAACCACAGCTACATGTTCTTCAGCCACGTGATTAAAGGCCAACCAGAAAACATGAGCCTGTTGCAGAAACTCCTTGACGACAACATTAGGTTCTTCGACTACGAGTGCATCACTGCCGGCGGTGCTAGCGACGGCAAGAGGCTGGTCGCCTTCGGGCAGTTCGCGGGCATCGCGGGGATGATCGACACGTTCCAGGCAATTGGCCAGCAGCTGCTCCAAAGCGGCTACTCCACCCCGTTCTTGAACTCGCCCTCAAGTTACATGTACCGCGACCTCGTCGCCGCCAAGTTCGGAGTATCTTCCATGGGGAGGGACATCAGCAACGGCGGTCTGCCGTCCGCCCTGGAGCCGCTGGTCTTTGCCTTCACCGGGGCTGGGAACGTCGCCAAGGGGGCGAGGGAGATTTTCGAATTGTTGCCGCACAAGTACGTCAAGGTTGAGGATTTGGAGGAGGTAAGGGAGGAGGAAGAAGAAGAAGAAATGGGGGGGCGCAACCCAAGGCCTCAACAATTCTAACACACGCTCGCTACATTCGCTGCTCGCTACGCTCGCCACAGCTTAAAAAACCCCCAGGACCGCACAACTTCGTTTACGGAGTTGTCATCGAGGAGAAGGACATGGTCAGGCTCAAGAGTGGCGACCCTAACGCCGACATCGAGAAGGCTCACTACCGCAAGAGCCCGAGCGCGTACGAGCCCATCTTCCACGAGAAGGTCGGCCCCCACGTCAACGTTTTAGTCAACGGAATGTACTGGGACCAGAGGTACCCTCGCTTGTTAACGAAGGAGCAGATCAAGCAGCTCTACGCTGATGGGAACGATGGCCTCCTGGCCCTCGCCGACATTAGCTGCGATATTGGTGGCAGCGTGGAGTTCCTGGAGAAGTCGACGTCGGTCGAAAAGCCATACTTCCACTACGACCCCGTCAACGACGAGGTCTCCGACGAGATCAAGAGGGAGGGCATCACCATCATGGGCGTCGACATTTTGCCGTCAGAGCTGCCTCGCGAGGCCTCCAAGTACTTCGGGGACGCGCTTTTGCCGTTGCTCCCGGGGCTCCTGGACGAGGAGGCTTCCAAGTCTTCCGTCTCGAGCGAGTTGGTTAGCTCCTGCATCACCGCTCACGGAGAGCTCACCGAGAAGTTCAAGTACATCGATCAGTTGAAGAGGGCTGTGCTGAAGGAGCAGGTGAGCACGATGCCCAGTGAGGAGCGAAGCGACAAGCTGGGAACGCGATAATTACATGCGATGAGCTGGGATTACGGCAATTACGCTGTGGCGAGCTGGGATACGATAATTACGGTCGTAACGAGGCTCCTTGAGCGAGTAATGTAGAGATCACGTTGCCTATGAACTCGTCGCTTCGCTCCTTGCATTAAGAACACGACAATTACGTGCTCCTCGCACTAAGAACACCATAAACTAACTCGTCGCTTCGCTCCTCGGCTCGCTTCACTCGTCGCAGCGCGCTGTCAACGCCAAGGCCAGGTTGGCTGCCGTCGACGAGCAGAACGGCACCATCGTGCAGCTCGACGGGCACTTGTTCGACAGCGGCCTCATCAACAACGTGCTAGATTTGGTGGAGGACAGAGGCTGCGAGGTGGACATCATCAAGATGGAAGTTGGCGGAGAGGAGGGCAAGAGCCACGCGGTTCTGTCAGTCACCGGAGACCAGAAGGACGGCGTCATCGCCGAGATGAAAGACTTGGTCCCCAAGCTTCCCAGGGCCGAGGCCACTTGCGCCGTGTACGAGAAGGGAAAGCCGGCCATCGTCACCGACCTGAACCAGAAGCAGGTGCTGGTGCTCGGCGCCGGGCGCGTCGCCAACTCCTTCGCCGAGTACGTCGGAAGGAGGGACGACCGAAAGGTTGTCGTGTGCGGCAACGTAGAGGCGGAGGTCAAGAGCGTCGCATCCGAGGCCAAGTTCGGAGAGGGCGTGGTGTTCGACGTCACGTCCGATACGGCGAAACTCGAGGGGCTAGTGAAGGACAGCGACATCGTCGTGAGTCTGCTGCCGGCCCCTTTCCACCCCATGGTCGGAAACATGTGCATTGACCACGGCGTCAACATGGTCACGGCGAGTTACGTCAGTCCTGCGGTGAAGGAGGTGAGCGAGCCGAGGAGGGGAGGGGGGAGGATGTGGAGCGAGAGCGTAGCGAAGAGCACTACGAACGTTCTATTACTATTATACCAACGAGGAGCGCTACGAGCGTTCTATTAAACTAATTCGTCGCTTCGCTCCTCGCTCTGGCTTCGTCCCCCCTCCCCCCCCGCAGCTCCAGCAAAGATGCCTGGACGCCGGCATCACCATCCTGAACGAGGTGGGGCTGGACCCGGGAATGGACCACATGTCCGCCATGAAGATCATGGACGACGTCAAAAAAAGGGGAGGGACCATCAAGCACTTCTCGTCCGTCTGCGGAGGTCTCCCGGCGCCCGAGGCCGCCAACAACCCGCTCATGTACAAGTTCAGCTGGAGCCCCATGGGCGTCATGACCGCCTCCGGCAACAGCGCGACGTACTTGAGGGACGGAGAGGTGGTGTCAGTGGACGGGAGCGAGCTCCTGAACAACGCGGACGACCTGTTCGGATTCCCCACAATGAACTTGGAGTGCCTCCCCAACAGGGACAGCCTGATCTACAGGGAACTCTACGACATCCAGGTACGAAGTTGCGAGGACGAAGCCCAGCGAGGAGCGAAGCGACAAGCTAGAAGACAGAATTATGCAACGAGGAGCGAAGCCGAGTAAAGTAGAGAATAGGCTTTCTATGAACTTGTTGCTTCGCTCCTCATAAAGTAGAGAACGCGTTGTCTATGAACTTGTCGCTCAGCTCCTCGCTACGAACGCTATATTTGCGCCCTACTAGCCCTAGACTGAGTGCTCAAGCCGCTTTCTTCGTTACGCAATTCTAACTCATCAACGTCAATCTTCACGCGACTCGCTTCGCTCGTCGCAGGAAGCCGACACGGTCTTCCGCGGAACCATCAGGTTCAAGGGATTCAGTCAGCTGATGTACGGACTCAAGAGACTCGGACTGCTGGAGGGAGAGCCCTGCGGCTCGGACAACTGGGCGGGCGTCATTGAAAACCTGCTAGCAAAGGCCGGCTCGAAGAACGTCAGCGATTTTGTCAGAGACAACTGCGGAGGCAGCGTCGACGCGGCCAGCGTCGCCCACTGCCTCGAGTGGCTAGGCATGAACGGCTCGGATTTGAAGGTGTCGCACCCCGACAACATCATCCAGAGCTTTTGCAGCCTTTTAGAGAACAGGCTTTTGTACGAGGGAGACGAGAGGGACATGGTCTTGATGCACCACGACATCCGTGCGACCTTCCCCGACGGCACAAAGGAGAACCACAGCTCCTCCTTGCAGGTGTACGGGCACGTCAACCAGATGTCGGCCATGTGCCAAACGGTCGGATACACGGCCGCCATTGGCGCCGAACTCATCTTGAACGGCGACATCACGGAGAAGGGTATTTTGACCCCCATGACGCCCAACATTTACGAGAAGAGTTTGGATCTGCTCGAAGAGGAGGGGCTGGTGTTTGACGAATTCTGCACGGTCATCAAGCCATAAAGGGGACAAACATTAAATAAAAAAATAAAGCATTTCGAATGAAAATGAAAACTGATATCGAACTCTTAAATGGTTTTCATTCCGCACGGATGCGTTATAAAGTATTTTTTTGATTTCGTGTGATTGTGATGGATGTGTTTGTGTGCTATTTTTTCCTGTTACCAAAGCTTTTTTACTTAGAGCTTGGTGAGGGTGCCGTATCCGATGGTGAATCCGACAGCCAGGGAGACGATGCAAGCGACCAAGCCTGTGGTGTGGGTGTTTTTGTTAGTGAATTTTTATGCCGACAATTTTTAACCCATTAAAATCTACTCACCTACGCCAAGACCGATGACCTGGGCCTCGTCGATAGTGTCGGCGTGGGCTGCAAGCGGGGCCAAACTGGAGGCAACGCCAAGAAGGGCGGCGTTGGGGGAATGGGTGGACTTGGGCTCAGGGGTCTCGAACTTGGTCATGCCGAGCTTGGTCGAGGCCTTGAAGGTGGTGGGCTTCAGGGTGGGGGAGAAGGCAAGCGCGGGGGCAGCAAGCATGAGGGCCACGAAGGCAAGGATTAGGAGCTTCTTGAACATCGTTGAGGGAAATTGGAGCTGCGGGGGAGGGCGGAGGAGGGGGGGTGAGCGCGCACGTCGTTGTAAAAGGGGGTGTAGTAGGTGGAGGGGGCGCTCGTTTATGTTGTGGCTACAAGTATAGGGAATTAAGGGGGCGATCCCACGTGTGATGCGGGTTGTGCGGTATGAAGCCATGAAATAGTGGCCAAAGCCGGGCGCATCATCCAATGTCGAACTAAACCTTTCCACATTTGGCCTCTACGTGGCGCTAGACGCCAAATAATGCAGGCCAATGCCTGCTTATATGATCAAGGTCGCCGAAACGGGCTTCATTTGAGGGGATAATACTGGAGCCTTTGCGTACAGTGGACGAGAAGTTACCAGAGAAATATAATGAAAACAGCTGCAATTCTCTCGTCTTACGGTACCTTACAGTTCATATCGATTAAACTCACGTCGTCTTGAACATCCACCAGACCCCATATTTACAACCCAATCCCTGAAACCGCTCTACTTAGAGTTATATCTTTCGTGCTACTACGCCCGACGAATTTGCAGCTCCAAGACCTCTTCGGACCTCAATTCCTACTCAATTCCTAGCCTAAAATGTCTCGCGGCGGCCTGTTCGGCAAAGGCGGCCGCTTCAATGGCAGCGTCGACCCCGTGATGGAGAAGTTCAACGCCAGCATCAGCTTCGACAAGCGAATGTGGGAGGAGGATCTCGACGGAAGCATTACCTACGCTAGGTGAGAAAGTATCGTCAAAGTATCGTCTTTGTAACAAATCACCACGCTCCTCCAACAACTCACCCCCCCCTCCTCACCACCACTACCACGCGCGCAGAGCCCTGGTCCAGATGGGAGTAGTGAATGCCGAGGAAAGCGAAGAGCTCATCAAAGGCCTGAATTTAGTGAAAGTCGAGTGGAGGTGCGACATTGTAATATTCTAATATATTCACCCCCGCCAATTCTCTAACATCGCCAATCTTTCAGCGAGGACAAGTTCGAGTTGAAGGATTCGGACGAGGACATCCACACTGCGAACGAGCGCCGCCTGACTGAGGTGAGAGAGGCTAACTCAAACTCACTCAATCACCGTCACCGTCACCTTTGCAACGAAATTCCATTTCTAACACACGCTCGCTACACTCGCCGTTCTTCCACCCCCCCCACCCCCCCACCCCCCCCTCACAGCTCATTGGACCGCTCGGAGGCAAACTGCACACCGGCCGCTCCCGCAACGACCAGGTCGCGACGGACACCCGCCTCTACGTGGTCAAGATGGAGAAACAAATCATCAATCACCTGCTCGACCTGCTTTCTGCCGGCTGCAAGCTGGCAAAAGAAACGAAGTCGATCCTGTGCCCGGGCTACACCCACCTGCAGCCCGCGCAGCCCATCCGGTTCGGCCACTGGATCATGAGCCACATGAGTCCTGTCGTGCGCGACGTTGAGCGCCTCATCGAGCTCATTCCCCGCGCGAACCAGTGTCCGCTCGGCTGCGGAGCCCTCGCCGGGAACGCCTTCTCCGTCGACCGCGAGTTCCTGGCCTCCGACCTCGGCTTCGACGGGGTGCTCCCCAACTCCCTCGACGCCGTCTGCGATCGCGACTTTGTCGTCGAATTTTTGTTCTGGCACAGCATGTTCCTCTCGCACCTCAGCCAGTTCTCGGAGGACGTGATCATTATGAATCTCAAGAAGGAGGTCATCATCAGCGACGCTTACGCCACCGGCAGCAGCCTCATGCCCCAGAAGAAGAACCCCGACGCTCTCGAGCTCCTCAGGGGCAAGGCCGGCATGGCCCTCGGAAGGGCCGTCGGCTTCACCGCGACCCTGAAGGTACGAGTGAGCTGGGAATACGATTATCACGGTCGTAATGAGTCTCCATGAGGACTCCATGAGGAGCGAAGCGACGAGCATTAATAATATTCTACTAACTCGTCGTCGCTTCGCTCCTCCGCTCCTCGCTACGCTCGTCGTAGGGCCTCCCGAGGGCCTACAACAAGGACCTGCAGGAGGACAAGAAGACACTCTTCGAAAGGTGAGACAAGGCGTCACGAGGAGCGAATAATACGTCAATTACGGCCGCATTACACCCACCCTCCTAATTTTAGTCTAAACGCACAAGCCGCCTTCACCCCCACCCAATTCTAACTCGTCAACGACAATCTTCATGCGACTCGCTTCGCTCGTCGCAGCATCGACACCACCCTGGACTGCGTCCAGATTGCGGCGGGAGTCATCGGCACCATGAAGGTTGACGAGGAGAAAGTCGGGGCCGGCCTCTGCATGGAGATGCTCGCGACCGATCTCGCCGACTACCTCGTCCGCAAGGGCGTCCCCTTCCGCGAGACGCACCACATCTCCGGAGCCGTCGTCCGCCTCGCCGAAGAAACCGGAACCAACATCGGCAGCCTCACCCTCGCGCAGCTCCAGGCAGTAGACGCCAGGTTCGAGGGGGACGTCATGAAGGTCTGGAACTACGAGCAGAGCGTGGAGAGGAAGAACAGCACCGGAGGCACGTCGCTGAAGTCCGTAGAAGACCAGATCGCCAAGGTGGAAGCGTTCATGGCAAAGATCGAGGAGAAGTTCCCCAGCGGCAACTGAAAATTTCGATAGTATTTAACTTAACTTTTGCTTTGCTACAAAAACTGTAAATACTACTTCTCTCTAAAACTACAATGCAACTTCCCCCCCCCTCTCTATCTCTCACAAATTAAATAGAACTAGCGACCTCCACCATGGCAAAGCCAGCACCGGTACCCTGGGGCAAAACTCCAAGGTTCTCGACGCACGTGGTCATGGTAGACAACAAGTTGGAGGAAACGCAGGCCCCACAGAAGCAAAAGAAGTTAACAAAAATAAGTGTGGCTCCCAAGCCGACATAGTGCTTGACTTCTTCCCCTTCAAGCCCACTCTCTTTGTAGTAAATGGCCATCGTCCCAACGTATAATTTCATACTACCGAAAACCAAGGCGATGAAGCCGAGCATGGCCCTTTTTCCCGTGTCAGCGTTCATAGCCATGGAGCAACAAATTATGATGAGCCCGAAGGAGGAGAACGCGAACGAAAACGCGTCAAGGATGCCTGAGTAAGTCAAGTTGAGGATGAAATACTGATCGATAGCTTCGGCGAGAGTGAGTGCAAAGCATAACCAGATTAGGACTGTTGGGTCGATTCCCCCCGTGAAGACACCCGAGAGGTTCAGTGCATTGATGATGAGCAAGACGAAGCCAATGATGGAGAGGACTAGCAACGCCATTCCTCTGGGCACGTCAAGAATTCCAAGTTCTCCGTGGTCTACCTGCAATGAGAAGGAGGTTAGCAGCGGGTTAGTATTTCGAATATTGTGCCCGTCTCTTTGATCCACTTACCTCTCCCATGGCAGTATCATCTCTAACGTTGCACGTGTCCGTTCCGGTTTTGAACCAACCGTCGAACAGAGGTTTGCTGTTAGCCAACCTCTCTACATTCCACCCAGTTTGGTCAGGATAGAATGTACCGTCGCAATCGAAACCTTCTAGGATCGTGCAAACAGTAGTGGTCCTAATTTGAGCCATGTCGAGACAGAAGGAAATTATATCCAAAACAATCTTCATCCTGAGGATCATCGCAGCTGGAGTATCGGTACCCATAGTGTGATTTATCTGTAATACAGGGATAATATAGGGATGTTAGTATTGGTGATAAGTGAGCAGTAAACGGAACTATTATAGACCACTATATACTATATAGTGGTCCATATAGTGGTCTATAACATGAGGGCTTCTGTATAGTAGATTCCAGCGATATATTTGTTTAAGTTCGTCAACCCAGCCCACCTTCATCCCCTTCTTCCCTACCCACCCCCCCAACACCTACCCAACCAGAAGTCTTCTCCCCCGCACGCCATCCCCC
>BLQM01000192.1:24316-42159 GCA_012489335.1 Triparma laevis f. inornata
CCCAACAGGAACTCAAACAGTCCACCGTCGGAGCCGGCATGGAGGTGGTCTTCATTGTGAAATTCAAGCCCCAGGAGGTCCGCGAGTACAAAGTGGACCTCGTCTGCCGCACTGAGCGTGAGAAGTTCGTCATCCCCGTGTACGCAATGGGCCCCCGCGCCGTCCTCGACTTCCCCGACGACATCACCTTCCCCGCCACCGCCGTCAAGAATACCATGGAGAAGACCCTGATCGTGCGAAACGTAGGAACCTGCGAGGCGCACTTCTCCCTCACGACGTCCGACGACAGTGTGTTCGGCGCATCCCCTGCCGATGGCCTAGTGGAAGTAGGCCAGACGGTTATGGTGACGCTGACATTCACGCCCAAGTCGGCGTCTGACTTCACAGGGGAGCTGATGATACAGTACAACGGGACGGACCAGATGTCGTACGTCTCGCTGCAGGGCACTGCGGAGAACGTGGAGGTGTTCCTCTCCGCCCCCTCCGTCAACCTGGAGCCCGCTTACATTTCTCTGTCTTCTCAGAAGACGGTCAAGGTTTGCAACAAGTCCGAAATCCCTGTCCGTTTCGACTGGCGTGCTTTCCACACTCCCGAGGAGGAGGAGGAGGAGCGCAGCCGGTTGCTCCTCGAGTTGGAGCAGATGCAGCAGCTCGAGGAGGACAAGCTCAATGAGGAGTTTGATATGGACAATCACGAGCCGTCCAATCCCGAAGACTCGGACGGATCCCTGTCCGGCGATGAGGGAATGGTGAGCAAACCCTTCACCTTACACCCACCCCCCCAAACTAACAAGGCTCGCTTCGCTCGCCCCCCCAACCTCCCTCAGGTCCCCCCCTGCGGTCCGTGCCGCCCGCGCCGCCCTCCGCCAGAAATACCGCCACCTGAAGCACGCGCTAATGGAGGACGACATGCAGTTCACCCACGAGAACTACGAGATCAAGCCCATGTCTGGGGAGATCTGGGCCAACTCTGAGATCGAGGTCACGGTCACCTTCCGCCCTGATATTTCCGCGGAGTACAAGTCCACCGCCTACCTGGATGTCATCGGTAGGGACGAGCGCCTCCCCCTCTGGATCAACTCCACCGGCGTGGGGCCCAAGGCCGGCCTCACCTTTGACTCGCTCGACCTGGGCGACCTGTTCATCAACTCCATGCATCGCTATGAGCTGACGATCGAGAACCGCGGCGACATCGCTTGCGACTGGGAGCTCATCATCCCCGACACTCCCTTCGCCGACATTTTCTCCTTCTCGGAGACCTCCGGCTCTCTCTCCGTGGACGCCTCCAAGACCCTCTCCATCGCTCTCTGCTCCACCTCCAATCTCGGCGAGTTCAACGAGGTCTTCGAGTTCAAGCTGCACGGCTCGGATGAGCGCCTCAAGTGCCAGTTCAAGGGAAACATAATAGGCCCCACCTTTCACTTCGACGTCGACACCATCGACTTCGGCCTGATCTCCTACGAGTTCCTCCACAACAAGAACATCATGCTCTACAACACGTCCGAGATCCCCATGAACTACAGCCTCTGCGTGCCTCAGGATGGCGCCTTCGTCAAGAAGGAGTTCTCCATCGAGCCCTCAACCGGCACCCTCGAGCCCGGGCAGCAACAAAACGTGCAGATCGACCTCATCTCCACCACCGTCAAACAATACGAGTACTCCCTCAGGGTGGACGTCGAGGGTGTCGGAGAGAACCTCCTTTCCCTCCCCATCATTGCCGAGTGCAAGGTCCCCAAGATCGTCATCAAGAACAAGGAAGTCCCCTACGGCGACTGCTTCATTCGCTTCCCGTACACTGAGGAGCTCATCCTCGTCAATGACGACCCCGACCTTTCCGCCAAGTACGAGGTCATTGCGCAGGACCCGTCCACGACCATGATCGCTTCCTACGAGGCCATCCCTCCCGTGGGCAGCGTTCCGCCCAACTCGGAGACCAAGGTCAAGATCAAGGCCATCGGAGAGAAGCTGGGCAACTTCCGCCTCCCTCTGATGCTCTCCATCGCCGGCTCCGTCGAGCCCCCCCTCCAATCATCCATCGTTGCCAACTGCATCGGCCCGAAGCTCTCCCTTTCCCACACCGCAATCAAGTGGGGCCCCACCACCTGCCTCATCGACAATGTCCGCGACCTCATCATGACCAACGACTCGGAGATCCCCGCGCCGTTCAAGATTTTCCTCAAGAACGCCCGCTCCAAGTTCCGCGTCGACGTCAGGGACGGCGTCCTCTCGCCTCGCGAGTCGGTCGTCATCCACGTCATCGCTTGCCTCGACGACACCATCGTTCACAAGGACCAGCTTCACGTCATCGTGTCCGAGGGCGACAACCTCATGGTCCCCCTCTCTGCCAAGGGAATGGGCACCACCCTGTACTCCCACGAGGACTTGAAAGTGATCGACTTCGGCTCCACCTTCACCAACCAGCAGTGCCAGAAGTACATCACCATCGAGAACAAGGGCCGACGGCCCCAGTCCCTCAAGTGGATCAACCAGACCATCAAGGACCGCATTTTGTCAAACGCCGGCAAGAAGAACAAGCCCGAGGACGGCAAAAAAGGGAAGAAGAAGAAGTCGGAGTCCCTCGACCCCGTCTTCATCGTCAACCCCTCGGAGATTGAGCTGCCCCCGCGAACTCATATTCGCTTTAACCTCATTGGCCACAGCAAGCACAAGGGGCTCATGTCCGAGCGCCTTCTCCTCGAGACCAAGGTCCTCAAGGACAAGCAGGCCAGGTGAGACACAGCGAGGAGCGAAGCGACGAGCTGGGAATGCGGTAATTCCGCTCGTTATTCGACGAAGCGACGAGTAAAGTAGAGAATGTATTGTCCATGAACTCGTCGCTTCGCTCCTCGCTGGGAATGCGGTAATTCCGCTCGTAATCCACCTACACTACTAGCTCCAGTCTAGATGTCGACGCCACTATCACCGCTACGCAATTCTAACTCGGCTAATTGCGCAACACCAATCTTCATGTGACTCGCTACGCTCGTCGCAGGATCGTCTTCGACACCGAGGTCAAAGCAGACTTCATCAACCCTCTCCTCGACCTCTCCATGGCATCCCTCCACTACGACTACACGTGGGAGAAGAACGTGGCCCTCAAGATTATCACCCAGCCGCTCACCATGACCAACAGGACGCCCCTCCCCCTCGACTTCGTGCTCAAGGCGCAGGTCCCCTTCAGCGTGGACGTGTGGGAGCACTCCCTCGCGCCCCAGGAGTCCACCATCATCAACGTCGACTTCGACCCGGGATACAAGACCGACCGCCAGTCACACATTGCCGACAACTTCCTCACCGCCGTGTACCGTGGTCACCCGCAGCGCGACAACATCAAAATGATTGGAGACATCAACTTCCCCAACCTCGATTTCGAGTACACCGTCATCAACTTCGGCTGCGTTCTCAACGACACCACCAAGACCATGCTCGTCAAGGTCACCAACGTCTCCAAGGTCGACACGGCCTTCTCCTGGTCGTTCGTCGAGGACGAGGACACGGCCAAGTCAACCGCCACAGTGCGCAAGCCCTACATTCCCGTCAACCAGGTCTTCGACATCCTGCCCATCAGGTCCTACCTGAAGCCCGGAGAGTCAGAGGATATTGAGTTCGTCTACTACGGCCACAACAACAGGCGCTTCAAGGGTCTTACTGTTTGCGAGGTCGAGGGAGGTCCGGAGTACGAAATCACCCTCCTCGGAGAGGCGTCGCAGGTCGGGTTCAAGCTCGACCGCTCCCTCCTCGACTTCGGAAAGGTCCTTCACACCAAGTCCGAGGAACGCGAGTTCCACGTCGTCAACACAGGAAAGGTGGCCTTCAACTACACCATCTCCACCAAGCTCGTTTCCCGTCCCGAGCTCTTTGAGATTTCGGCGCCCTCCGGCAAGGTCTTCCCTCACGAGAAGCAGAAGATCGTGGTCAAGTTCCGACCCGGTCTTCCCGAGAAGGTGTTCGAGAAGCTCGTCCTCGAGATTGCTCACTTCGACCCTGTTGAGTTCCCCGTCTACGGAGAGGGCATCTACTGCCAGTTGCACGTCACTCTCCCCCGCGACGAGATCCTCAACCCCTGGGGCCTTCCCCTGTCTTCCGGCCTCCCCTCGTGGCCGGAGATGCTAGAGGAGGCCAGGTGCAACCTCGTCGACCCCGACCCCAAGCTCGTCGTCCCTGAGGACCAGACCCTCCCTCCTCCTCCCAACGCCACCTCCAACGTTCATTCCAATCTCGTCCCCCCGGCCACTGCCAGCACTATGGGCGGCAGTAGGCCCATGACCGGCATGTCCAACGCCCTCTCTTCCCCCGGCTCGACTTCTTCCTTTGGAGAGTCCCGACCCGGCACCCGCGGCACGATCCCCGACTCTTCCCGTCCCGGATCCACGAACCCCTTCCCCATCATCGACGCCTACCCGACTTTCGAGGCGGGAGACTTTGCGACCAAGGACCCCACCCCGCAGGAGATTGAGATGGAGGCCAACCGCCTCATTTTCATGAAGCACCTTAGCGGCGGAACTGCCAAGTCGCCTCCCGTGGACGCCGCTGGCAACACTACTACTACCGCCCCGGCCGTCATTTCGGAGGAGAAGAAGGACGACACTGTGGCCAATGTCCCCGCGTCCCGCGCCTCCACCGCCAACAGCAAGAAGGACAAGAGGAAGAAGGACACCTTCACCATTGCGAGGCACGTTTCTGACTTCGGCCACGTTGTTCTTGGACAGACGCGTAAGCGCAACTTCAAGATCACCAACACTTCGGCTCTTGGCCAGCTCTCTTGGGTTTTTGACAAGAACCTCCTCGCCGGCACCGGCTTCTCCCTGGAGCCAGAGAAGGTCGTCCGCCTGCCCGAGAACCAGAGCGTCACCTTCAACGTCACCTTCGCGGCCAAGAAGAACTTCGCCTTGGGCGAGCGCGAGGTCGTCGTTCCCCTCGAGGTGAAGAACGGACCCTCGATGGTCATCATCCTCAGGGCGAACGTCACTGTGCCCGAGCTCACAGTGTCTCAGGACTCTGTTGACTTCGGCGCCGTCTGGATCGGACAATCCAAGCGCGTCTACATCCAGCTCAAGAATATCTCGCCAGTCAACGCGGACTGGGATTTCAAGAAGGCGATGGGCAACATCAAGGACGAGCTCAAGTTCAGAATAGAACCCAGGGGCGGCATGCTCGCGCCTGGACAGTGCACGAACGTGTCGGTCGAATTCCTCCCCGCAGACGAGCGACCGCACGCCCTCAAGCTTCCCCTCAAGGTCGCTTCAGGAAACAAGGCCAAGAACATCCTTCTCACGGGTCTCGGCCAGCAGGTCCACCTGACCCTCTCCCCCTCCCTTGCAGAATTCGGGCCTATTCTTCCCAAGACCGCCGGAGGAATCTCTCAGATCATTACTCTCACGAACGAGAGCGACAAGGCCGTGGAGGTGTACTCGGTCGACTTCGACACCAAGTACCTCGAGGAGGAGAACATCCTCATGAAGGCCTCTGGCTACGGCGAGGATGGCGTCATGCAGCTCCCTGTGCGTGCCCCTGGCGTGCCCCTTCCTCCCCACATCATGGACGAGAACGCTAAAATCGCCGCCAAGGAGCAGCGCCAACTGAAGCGCGAGGAAGCCGCCAAACAAGCGCAGCTCGCCGCCGAGGCCGCTGCTGCTGAAGGAGGCGAGGGTGAAGAGAAAACCGCCGTTGACACAACCTCCCCTCCCGTCTTCGAATCTGACGAGGAGGAGGAGGAGGACGACGACTTCGGCCTCGTCCCCGCGACCCCTCGATGGGACATGGCGCCCACCGCAAGGAGCGAGAAGAAGTCCACCGATTTCATCTTCGTTGGACCTCCCCTCAGCGGAAAATCCACCATTGCCGGCAAGCTCTCGAAGCAGTTCTCCTACCCCATCGTTACCATCGATGACACCGTCGAGATGGTCGCGCTCAAGAAGTTGGACTTGGGCAGGAAGGTGCGCGCGAGCCTCGGAAGGCAGACCGCCTCGGAGGAGAAGTCGTTCTCCAAGAGGGTTGCCGAACTTGAGGCCGCCATTGAAGCCGAGAAGGAGGAGAAGGCCGCGGCGGCGGCTGCGACCAAGGGCAAGAAGAAAGGAAAGGACGAGACCGACGGCGAGGAGGACGCTTCGCCCTTGGAACTCGAGCTCAAGTCGTTGAAGGAACCCACCGGTCCCGATGCCGCTCTCATTAGCGAGATTTTGAAGTGGAGGATCGACTCCCTCGACTGCGCCTTCGGAAGCATCATGGACGGCCTTCAGAGCAAGTATGTTCCCGCTTCGGAGGCTGCTACGATCATGAAGGAGATCATGCCCGATGCTACCATGGTTGAGTTCACCCTGAACCAGGAGGAGTACTCCAAGAAAATGGAGGCTCTGTTTTTGGAGGCCACGGAGGACATCGGCGAGCTCGAGGAGGAGTACGCGGAGCTGCCCATGGACGAGAACAAGGTTGACGACTTCGACGGAGGAGAGGGCGCCCCCGTAACCCCCGTCAAGGGAACCAGGAACCGCAACACCGTTCCTGCCACCCCCATGACCAACATGACCGAGCTGCCTGTGAGTGACGAGGACATCGAGAACTTTATTGAGCTCGACGACATGGACTTGTTCATGCTGACCGAGCAGGCCAAGCGCCACTACTGGGCGACGCGCGAGGCCAACAGGAACTGGAGGTACAAGCGCGCCGTCGAAATCGTGGCCAGGCTCAAGTCGGTCTGGGACGCCGAAGGTGGCGTTCTTGGTGGAGAGTTCGAGGCCGGCGACGCTGGCGAGGGCGATGCTGGCGAGGAGAAGAAGGCCGAGGAGGTCAAGGCCGAGGAAGAGGGGGAGAAAAAGAGGGAGCAAGAGGGTTCGGTGGAGGAGGTGGAGCCCGCCGCGACCTACTTCTCGTACGTCAAGGAGAGCGAAACCTTCAAGCCCATCTTCAAGATCGAGCAGGAGCAGGTCGAGGGTGGTGCGTCTGAGGAGAACAAAACGGAGGAGAGCAAGGGCGAGGAGTTCGTGGAGGAGTCCAAGACGGACAATATCGAGGGCGACGTCGATGTCAATGCCGAGGCTGATGTTGAAGGCGGTGCGGAAGACGAGAACAAGCCCCCGACTCCTACTCCTCCGGCCCAGCCCGTTGGCTTGCTCGAGTTCTCTCAGGAAGAGGCCAACGCGTCTATGGATGTCACGTTCGATGCGATCCTCGCCGCCCTCCCGAAGCCTTTGATTGAGCCCCCCGCTCCCGGAGCCCTGCTCATCCCCAACCCGACCATCCGTCAGATTGTGAAGCGCCCCTATCCCCGCATGGAGCTCACTCCCGTCTTCACCGAGACCAAGGGCTTCGAAATCATTCCCTTCGTCGAGGGGGATGCGGAGGCCACTGAAACGCCTCCCGGGGAGGAGGGCACCGAGCCCACCAACGCTTCACCCCTCGGACGCGACACTCGCTGGGTTATCGAGGGCAACTCCTCGATCAAGTTTGTCGTCAAGTTCCACTCGGAAGAGATCATCCGTCTCGACTCCGCCCTCAACTTCGAGGTCATCGATGGTGGTGCCAGGCCTTTCATCCTGCCGTGTGTCGGCCACTGCGAGGTCCCCACCATCAACGCCGATCCCAGGAACGTGTTCATGAACAGGGTCAAGACAAGGTTGGAGACCGCTCCTCCTGTGTCGAAGCGCTTCGTCATGTCTCGCGAAATCTACGAGTTTGGACCTCTTCTGAGTTGGAAGGAAGACTCACTCAAGGAGCCGGCCAAGGAAGACGCCGACGAGAAGACGCAGGCCTTGGTTTCTACGGCCTTGGACACCAACAGCGAGAATTTCCGCATCTCCAACAACGGATCGTTCCCCGCTGTCATTAACTTTTTGTTCGATTCTGGCAGGGCCGAGGGCGAAAACGATAGCGTCGGCAAGTTCTTCGTCGACCCCTCCCACTTGGAGCTGGCCGAGGGCGACACTGCAGACGTCCGGGTTTGGGCCTTCCCTCACGAGGTGAACAAGCTTTACGAGGATTCGCTGGTGGCGACCTTGAAAGATTCTCCGTTCGAGACCAAGTTCGACATTTCCGCTCTAGGAGCCGCGCCCACCTTGGGCATTACGGGCCAGTGGACTGATGAGGCTGAGCTTTTGGAGACACGCGCGGAGGAACTCATCCCCCCCGTGGTGGAGGAGGTTGACGAGGATGGCAACAAGGTTGAGCCTCCCCCCGTCGATGCGGCCTTGCAGGCTCAGAAGGACGAGCTTTTGGGCGGGGCGAAGAGCATCAGGGACGCGCCGTTGATTGATTTCGACCGGTTGTTGTTGAACAGGTCGCAGGAGAAGACCTTCGTTCTGACCAACGACGGTGTCGTGCCTCTTGTCTGGAAGGTCGATGCTAGTGATTTCGACGGCATGGACGAGTTCAGGATCTCTCCCACTGAGGGCGAGCTCATGCCTGGAGAGAACGCCCGCGTTGTCGTTGGCTTCTCCGCAATTGAGGAGAAGGAGCTCGCGCCTTCCGTGACCGTTCACTGGAGCGATGCGGAGGGTGGCTTTGAGAGCGAGAACGAGAGCCGATGCTACAGCAGTGTCATTGGCATCAAGGCCGAGGCCTACAGCATCAAGGCCGTGGCATTTGAGGAGGACCAGGACAGCAACGACGGAGTCATTGACTACGGTCAGCTCAGGGTCGGCGACACTGCCAGTCACAAATTTTCTCTCAGGAACAGGGGCAAGTACGAGATTAGTTACGACTTCAGTTTCAAGCGCCCTGGCATCAGCGCCAACTTCACGATCGAGCCCGGTGCGGCGGCGGAGGTGACCTTGACGTTCACGTCTCTGCAAGAGGTTTTCTTGAAGAACAACCGCGACATCAAGTGCGTTGTGTCGGAGCCCCACACTGGGGAGGCGGTGGAGAACTTCACCGTCAGCGTGTCTGTGACGAGTCACTTCAGCCGTTTGCGTCTGCAGCCCGCTAGGGGCCTCAACTTTGGCGCCGTCAAGTATAACGAGGAGCCGAAAGTGAGAAGGTTCGAATTGAAGAACGAGGGATTGTTCGAGTACACTTTCACGGTCACTGGCCAGGAAGTGGATGAGGCTAGTTTAGGCGCCATTGTGGCTGCTACGCCGGAGGGACTGAGGGTTGAGGGCGCAGTCGTTGGCGGAGCCGTGCCGGAAGGCGAGAAGGAGATCAGCCAGTTTATTGTCACGCCGTCCGGAGGCGTCCTTCAGCCCGGACAGAGCATGGGAGTCGAGGTCAAGTTCGTGCCCAAGGGCTCGGAAGTGTACAGGGAGGATTTGAAGATTTTGATCAGTGGCTGCGAAGAGGCCGACAGCAACGTCACGAACGCCGCAGTGTACGAGTGCATCGGAGAGTCGTGCTTCCCCGGCGTCGTGGTGGACGAGTGGAGGAGTATCTTCGAGGAGCAGACGGTCATCGGCAGCATGTCCGAGTTGGGAGAGATTGGAATTAACAACAAGGCCACTAGTAAGACTGCAGGAAACAGCAACGCGATCGGCAAGGCCGTGTTCGCGGAGGAAGACGTGCTGTTTAACTACGGTAACGTTATTAGCTCGACGAGTGACGCTGACAAGGGAACGGTGGAGAAGTTCAAGGTGAGGCACCACAAGGACGAAGTCCAGCGAGGAGCGAAGCGACAAGCTGGGAGAGAATTCAGTACTACTTCGATGTTACAATGTAGCTGAGCCTCAGCACCCCTAACGTTACCCGCACAATTCTAACCCGTCAACTTCAATCTTCACGCGACTCGCTACGCTCGTCGCAGATCACCAACCCGACCAAGGTCAACTCGGTGGTCTCGTTCGAGCTCGGAGACAGCAATGGGGGTGACGCGGGGGATGTGGGATCGTTCACGGTCCAGCCCGCGTCTTGGGACATTCCCGCCCACGAGTACCGCTACGTTTCGGTCTACTTCAGGCCCAAGGAGATGAAGAGCTACAGGTGCAGCTTCAAGGCTAACGTGGCGGACAGCCACGAGAGTCAGGACAAGCCCACTGGAGGAACCGGAAGTGCTATGGCGTTCGATTTGAGCGGAGCTGGTACTCTGCCGTGTGTCAACGTCACCATGCCCAACAGTGCCAACGAGCAGGGCCAACTCTTGATGCCTTTTGGCAGCGTGGAGTTGGGCAAGAGCCGGGCGTTGCCCATTCACTTGAGCAACGACGGCGTCGTTCCTGTCACCGTCTTGTTTGAGATGGCGGAAAGCAACTGCTTTAGCTTCGCCAAAGCCAACGGAAGTGAGACCATGGAGCCGGGAGAGAAGAGGCAGCTTTCTGTTTTGTTCAAGCCCGATAAGGTTGGCGAGGAGGGCGCTGGGGAAATTTTGGAGTTGAAGATGAGCGTCATGCACAATAGTTACGAGAGCGAGACGATGTTGTTGACTGGTACTTGCTACAGCAACGACGCGTTGATCGAGGACATTGACGACGACGAGTTGAAATTCGACGAGGTCGATTTGAACTCCGCGGCGCCCAGGAGTTCTGTGAACTTCACGGTTAGGAGCAAGAGCGACGAGCCCTTAAGGTTCGAGTTTGCTGCGCACGATCACTTCAAGTCCGAGCCAAGCATTGGGCATTTGCCTGCTGGAGGCAGGAAGGACATCGTTGCTAATTTCGATACGAGCGGGGACACCAAGACGTACAAGAGCGAGCCGATTGAGTTCTCGACTACCAAGATCGAGTACTCGGTTGGTGAGGGCGAGGAGAAGATTGTTGTTGAGCCGAGCGTGGTCGGCTGGGATAATAGTATGAAGGAGGTCAGGGTGGCCAGCGAGGAGGAGGCTGAGGCGATTGCCAAGGCCGAGGCGAGGGGGGAAGAGGGGGTCTCGTTGGGCTTCAAGGTTATTGAGGTCGTTAACGGGGTTTCGATGATCGAGATCGGAATGGAAGAGCCGGGCCACGGGGTAGTGGGGGAGCCTCAGGTTCAGCCTCTGAAGTGCACTGGTGTGGCCGATGTCACCAAGTTCGAGTGCGAGACTCGGAGCATCGTATTCAAGACCGCGGCCATGTTCCAGAAGCGCGTTCACCGCTTTGTTGTTAGCAACAAGGGAGAAGGTCAGCTGGAGTACAACTGGGGGTTGGAGAACGTTCCGGCGGGCATGCGTCCCGTGGATGCGGGAAGGCCCAGCCACCCCGCCGTGCCCTGCCCTTACACGATCGAGCCCAGCGAGGGAGCGATTGCGGGTCAGAGCGAGCAGCAGTTCACTTTAACCTTTGCTCCGTTGGAGGTCGACGACTTCTGCTACGTCGCTAGGTGTGTTATGCCTGGCTTGGTTGTGGGAGAGGGCGTGGAGGAGCTCGCTGTTAGCTTGAGGGGCAAGAGCAGCAGGCCGATTGTCCACATTGAATTGGGCGACCAGAACGACTACTTGAGCAGAAGGAGAAACGATTTGAGGAACGAGCTTGGCTTGTTCGGCCAGATCGAGGCCAGTTCTGTGAGGGTCGTGGAGTTGGAGAGCAGGGGCACGAGGGTGAGGAACACAAAGAGGTTCCACGTCATCAACCCGACGAGCAACAGCTACGAGTTCTCGTGGGTGCCCATGGGCAACCCGAGCCCCGCCTGGAGGTGCACCACTGGCAAGGGAATGATCTTGGCGGGCAAGAGGGGAGAGATGGTCTTCGAGTACACTCCGGACGAAGTGGGAGTGGCGGAGAGCTTCTACAGGTTCAGGATCGCGGGCACGAGCGTGGACGAATTATTTTTGTTCACTGGTAATGTGGTGGAGCCGGTGGTGGCCTTTGACCGTCAGAGGCTTGACTTTGGCGCGCAGCTGTTGGGAGGATTGTTGACTGATACCATTCATATTGTGAACGACGAGAACTTGCCGTTCAGCTTCAACTTCGATGCCATGAGCATGGGAGGAGCGGGGGATGTCTTCCCCGGGTTCAAGAGGCCGGTGTTGGAGCTGATCCCGATGAGCGGGTTGGTTCCTCCCAATGGTAGGATTCCGATTGTCGTGAACTTTTCGCCCGCTGAGGAAAAGTTCCATAACTTCAACTTGGTTTGCCACGCGAGGAAGAAGCCTAACGAGCTGAATCTGAACGTCAAGGGCGAGGGATACGCCGTCCACACAAAGTTGTTATTGACTGAGGAGAGCGGCGGAGATGGGGGAGACGGCGAGAGGGAGATGGTCGAGAGCAGGAGGGGAGTGAACTACGTGGACTTCGGCCACGTTCACTTGAACGAGAAGCTGGTGAAGAACTTGAGTATTTCGAATACTGGCAAGTTCAATGTCGACTACTCGTGGACCAAGAGCAAGAACAACCCCATGCTGCAGATCAACGGTTGTAAGATGAACGGCAGTCTGAAGAAGGGAGAGAAGTTGGATTTGAACTTGGAGTTTGCGCCCGTGACGGAGACCTCTTTGGAGGGCATCGTGTTTACGTGTACCGTTGCGGGGAGGTACGACTACGTTTTCCAGATTGGGGGAAGCGGAGTCAGGCCCAACTTGCACTTCAGCTTCATCGACTTCGACTTTGGCGCGAGGTTTATTACTGCTCCAGGGGCGACCTTGGAGGCCGCCGAGAGCGTCATGCTGGTCACGAACAGGGACTTGGAGAATAGCTTGAGCATTGACAGCGCCTTCGTGAGCCAGAGGGCCTTGAGGATCGAGAGCAAGCCTACTGTTTTGGAGCCCGGAGAGGCTTTGGAAATTCCCTTCTTGTTCGCGCCGAGAGAGGCCAAGGACTACGAGTTTGATGTGCCGTTCTTGGTCAACGGAACGAGCAAACAGAACGTCAAGATTAAGGGGGTTGGAGTTTATGCGAGGTTAGATTTAGTGGATTTGCACCAGACCCACTTGCAGTTTGGGAGTATTGTTGAGGGCAACACTGTTAGCAGGAATGTCAAGGTGGTGAACAAGAGTTCTGCAGAGTTGACGTTTAACATTGTTGACGAGGACAAGGTCGGATTTGGGAAGGGGAAGCTGGAGTACAATGATATCATTTACTTCCCTGCCGGGCCGGTGGTTTTGGGACCTCACGAGAGCTGCGTCATTAACTTGACTTTTAGTCCGGAGAAGAGGCTCATGAACTTCACGGAGGACTTGCTGGTGAGGTACGCTGGGGAGACTCGGAAACTTTTGACTCTAAGTGGCGCGGCTACTGGGTTTGAGGTCATGCTGGAGACGGACGCTCTGCCGTTTGGAGTGGTCATGGCTGGAAGTATGAGGACGAGGAAATTGAACTTCGAAAACTCGGGAGACATGCCTGCGAGATGCAAGTGGCTTGAGGGGACTTTTGGGGAGAACTTCAGTATTTCTCCTTTGGAAGCCAACGTGCCGCCTGGATCTGAGTTCGCCTTTGACGTGGTCTTCTCGCCGACCTACATTGACGACGACGTGAGACAGGAGGGCATTAAATTGCTGGTTGACGGAAGCGACCCGCTTGTGTTGACCTGCACCGGAAGTTGCGTGCCTCAGCCTGAGGACACCATCAAGACCTTGAGCTTCAGCAGTTGTGCGAGGAAGGAGAGCGTCCAGAGCATTAGTATTTCGAACCCTACGGACAAGGTCTGGACATTGACGCCGGTCATGAAGGGACTTCACTGGTTCGGCATGGACGAGATAAGTGTGCCGGGCAAGGGAAGTGTTGATTATCAGTTAACGTACTACCCCTTGAGCATGACGAAGGGGGGTGAGGATGTAGAGGTTGAGGGTGGTGAGGAAGGAGTAGCGGTTGGAGAGGCTCAGCACAAGGGTAGCTTGTTCTTCGCTCTTCCCAACGGCTCCGCTCTTCTGTACAACCTCGCTGGAGAAGCAAGCGAGCCCGAACCCGAAAGCAGGGAAAGCCACAACACCGTCGCAAAGACCATGCTCACGATACCTCTACCGGTCAAGAACTGGATGAGGGAACCACAGAAGTTCAAGGTTGACATTACCTTGGCGGACGAAGCCGAGGGTAATTCGACGTTCTTAGAGGGGGCCAACCAGATCGATGTACCGTCCATGGCCACGAGGGACTACCCTTTGAGGTTCTTCAGTTACAAGGAAGGCCAGAGGGCCGCAATCATAAAATTCACCAACGTCGTTACAGGAGAGTACTTGTTCCACGAGATCGCGGTGATGGTCGGCGCTAGCGAAGTTCAGGAGCTTTTCAAATTGGAAGCGCCGGTTAGGCAGGTTGCTAAGAAAATATTGAATATTGATAATCCTTTGGGAGCGGAGGAGAGTATCACTTTTGGAGACGACTGGTGGAAGTGCGATAACGAGTGCGTTAGGTTGACCCAGATTGGGGAGATGGCGGGAAGCAAGGAGGGGACGTTCGAGATCGAGTACAGGCCTTTGGTCACGACCGTGGGCGTGGAGAAGGCGAGCTTGGAGTTCAAGATCGAGGAGCTTGGTGATTACAAGTTCGATTTGGAGCTTTTGGCGATGCCCGCGAGCGCGCAGTACCAGTTGAGGTTCGAGTGCCCGCTTGGAGGGAAGCAGACGGAGACGTTCACGTTCAAGGGATTCAACAAGGTTGGGTGCGACTTCGAGAACGTCGTTGAGAAGCCCGAGTTCTTCACCGTGGAGAAGAACCTGAAAGTGAACCCGGCGGAGAACGTGTGGGACGGACAAGACGTGAGGCTGGGAGTTTCGTTCGAGCCGAGTGAGATCGGTGAAGTTAGGGACGTGCTGAGGGTCAAGAGTAAGGATGTTGGGGAGTACAGCTGCACTTTGATTGGGGTGTGCAAGCCGGCGCTGCCTCAGGGTCCGTTTGGGTTGGTTAATGGGGGGACGAAGGACATCGAGTTCAGGAACGTCTTCGGCGAAGCCATGGACTTCGTCTTCGTAACCGACGATCCCCAGTTCACCGTGAACGCCGGAAGCGTGAACATCCCCGCCAGGACGAGCAAGGCCGTGCAAGTCAAGTACGTTAAAGACGAGACGAAGAAAGGAAAGGCGGCGGCGAAACTGTCGGTTAGGTGCGCGGGCAGGGAGGATGTGCCTGCTTGGATCTACTACCTTACTGGGGAGGGAGAATAGAGAGTGAAGGTGGGGGAGGAGAGGAGAAGAGGAGACAGATAATAGAAATTTAGTTAGAGAAGAAAAAGAAAAGACAAAACGGTAACGTCGGTTGTCGGGTTGGGGTTGCGGGTTAGGGATCTTCCACATTCCTAGGTTGGGGCTACAACTTGGTGAAGGATGTTATTTGGGTTAGGGGGAGGGGAGGGGTGTGTGGGGGGGGTTGGGTGTACAATTATATTGGGGATGGTTTTAAGGGTGGGGAGAACGGGGGAGGGGGAAGGTGTGTGGGGGTTAACAAGCTACAATTAGATAGTTTTTAAAACAAAATCATTGATTTCTTGATTTATATTTAGGTTCAGGTTCAGGACCTGTATGTCAGCCGCTGCTGACACCGCCTGGTTCAAGGAGGCGCCAGGCAGGTTGCCACCTGATAGGCAACATGCTGACAAAGTGACCGCCTCCGAAATCTTGAACGCCTCGCCATAAGGAGTGGCGGGTGGAGGTTAGGACTTGCGAAATGAGAGCGGATAAAGCGTCTTTTGCCTGTGTGCTTTCAAGTAGTTTGATTTTGAGTAGATGGGAGCGTTTGGGCGGGTCGTGGAGAAAATTCCGATAGATGTAGATATTTTGGAGCGCCGCTTGAAATCCGGAAAACAAAACGGTAAAAAACAATTAAAACGCAAGCAAAACAACAAAAAAGAGCCACACCCCCCGCAACCAACCTCCAGACCCAAAATCCCCGTTTTACACACAATCATCCTAAACAGACACCCAACAGATCCCCTACTCCCTCACCCGCCCCAACCTCCCCTCCCTCATTCCCCCTTCCCTCCTCCCTAATCGTCCTCGACAAGTCTCCAATTCGTACCCCTATATCTAGTATACACATGTCCCGCAAAAATAGGAGATAACAAGTCGTTTAATAACCTCAATTTTAGCTTTAAGTGTAAGCTCAGCGAAGGCGGAAATCCTTAGGTGAGATCACCCCCCTATTTCACCTTCACCGACGTACTCTAACGTTCATATTTTCGTTCCCGCAGCTTAAATATATCTTGAAAAGAGCGTTAGTAGACTTTGACGAGCGATTTAGTGTTGTTTGAATTCTTTTTTAATATAGCACCGACCTTTGCACAAGCGAGGAGACGCGGAGAATTGAGCAGGTTTTCGTCACCGATAAGCAGAACCGGAAGGCGCTCTTACTTGAAGAGAATCACGTTGAGGCGATGGCTGCCAGGGCGCCATCAGCGCGAAGTTCTTCATTGTGTGTGTTGATTACGTCATCGGCTGGTCCACAGACGTTGCCAACGCAGCCGCAATTCTCTTCGCCCATCAGTTCTACAAGAACGTGAGGGACGGAGATGACGTGGAGTTGGCCTTCTTTCACGCAGTGACCAATCTGAAGGACATCCACGACCACGAAAATCTAAATACAGATTCAGAAGAGGAGGAGCACCTTTGGCTACGGCGCCAAGCTCGACCAGATTTTAAAGACCCAAGAGAAGGAAATCGACGTCATCGAAGAATCCACGTCGAAAGTTTTGAAGAGCGTCTTCGAATGCAGCGTTCCCACAACCTTCATTATCTTACCGTACGAGATCAAGAAAGACAACGAAACCGTCGAGAAAGGTAACATCAACATTGAGAGTAACTTGAACAAAGTTGATTCATGGTTCAGCAAGCTGACGAGCGTTATCAACGTAGTCGACAACAACGTTGCCAAGGTTAGAACTAACGCGGCTAGTCAGATTGAGGGAATGTTCAAGGACTTGAAGAGCGATAAGCTGTACCTTTATTTGGTGGACGAGGTCACGGGGGAGCCGGTTGTTGGAGGTAGTCACCCTATCGTGATTAGCATGGCTAGCGAGAAGGCTAAGAAATTCGTACCTTTGATGAGCGTGAGGCTGAAGACTCTTTGCTTGACGGATAAGGTTGGCGGGTTGGCGAGGTGCTTTGGACGTCCAGCTCCGAAGTTCATGAATAAGGAGACGAGAGGGTTAGCGGAGAAGCTCGTTGGCAGCATTAATTAACGAGAGGAGTACCGTAGCGGGGTTCGACGTTTCACAGAGCGCCGTGGATGAAGAGTTTGGGGAGAGTTTGGTCGGGGAGGAAGATGATTCGAAGAAAAAGAAGCTGAGAGGGGCGAAGCTGAGAGAGTTCGGGAGGTTTTTAGAGGAGAACGATGTGAAGAAGGGGTGGGTGGGTTGCAGAGGGTGCAGAAGGACGACGGGGAATTGTTTGGACCCTAAGTGAAGAGGTCGTGAGATCAGTTAAAGTTTGGAAGGGGGGAGAGGAAATTGTGGAGGTTGAGGAGGAAGAGGGGGTAAAGGGTGAGTTCTCAGACTCAGAAAGCGAGGACGAGATCGAGGACATCGGCGAGCTGCGATTAAATACTGTTAGGGTTAAGGGTTACCTTAAATACGTTGAGAGCATTAAACAAGCAGAAGAATTAAACTCAATTAACGTCATGGAGAGAGAGAGAGCAACTAATAGAAGGGAGAGCAAGAAGTTGAGCATGTCAAGTCAGAAGCAATTCTTGGAGGATGGGGAATTGGGGAGTGAGTGAGTGAGGTTTGGTAAAAGTAATGTTGAATAAGAAAAGGGAAGGGGAACGTCAGGAAATTAAGAACAATATTCAATTCAAAAACACTCTCTTCCTTTTTACAACGCCTTCCTCCCCTCATTTACTTGTGCTTCTTCCAATCAAACTGAGGGGGTCCCCTCTTAAAGTCTTTCCCCTCCGATATACACCTCAAAAACTTCTCTTTAACACTCCTAACAACCTCCTGATCATTCGACTTCAACCAAACCTCAAACCTATACATCGTATTATCCCTCTTCCCCTTATCGACTATGCGGACTCCGCAGATGTCGGGGGAGAGGGTCTCGCCGATTAGGCCAAGGATCGCGTTCTGCCAGTAGTGGTCGACTTAGA
>BLQM01000192.1:55429-84376 GCA_012489335.1 Triparma laevis f. inornata
TGTTATCCGAGAAGGATAAGACGATCGCCAGCTTGATAGTTGTCATTCGCGACGCAACTGAAATACGAGTCTCGAAAATCGTAGGAAATATTAGTTCATAAAATTTATTACTCTGAAAATCGCTATTTTTATTTTCCGCTTGCTAAAAACTCAACAGCGGTTATCTTACTAGCTTCCTGTATTTCCAAAAGAACCGTCAACGGTGTTTTATATTTCCTTCAATTCTATCCCATCGCCGTCATCCTGCATCGGAGAACTCACGACATTCTCGTCCTTCCCCCCCCCCTCCTCTTTAACCTCTATTCTAACGAAGAAATTCCCACACCCACCCCCCCTATTGCTCAACACCGCGATCTGCGACCACAGAGCTCCAACCATAACGGCCAAAAATACTATCGTCCACACCCCGCCCCCCCTCTCGTCTTCTCCCACGTTGACTCCAGCCATCAACGCCGCCGTGCCAAAGAAACCGATGTTGCAGATTACTACTAGCAGCACGATGCACCTGAACGGAATACTTTGAGCGTCAGTTTTCACTTCCTTTCCCTCTGTCTTCTTTTTATAGCGTTCGGCGAGGAAGGAGAGCGCGAGCCAGCGGAATAATATTCCGATGCAGCCGATCCAGGCGGTGACGGAGCAGGCGAGGCCGAAGGTGAAGATCAGTGCGACGTTCTTCACGAGGTTTGCGTAGGTGTAGGGAAGTTCTTGTCCATATTTCACGGTCTTTTTCTTTACTGTTTCCTCGATCTTATTCTCGATTTTCTCCTCATCGAAGGTTTCCTCGGTGAGCTTGAAGTCGTCGATGATGCTTTTCAAACCCCCGTCGAAGTTGCCCTTGGCGAAACCCAGACGATCCATTGAGACTCCGACCTTCTTCTCTGCTCCATCATGGACGCTCTCCAAAAGCGGCCACGTGTAGTTCTTCCGCCCGAAGACTCGGTCCTCGTCCACGTTGTAGTCGAAGAATTCGAGGAGGTAGTCGACGTTCGGGAGGTAGAACCACGTGATTTCATTTTCCAACGCCGTCTCTTTCCCCTCCTCCTTTCTCAACTTCGTCGCCCCCCAGCCTACTAAGAAAACGAAGGCGAACACTCCCACCAAAATAACACCCAGCATGCCCCCGGTGTCAACATCTTCGGCGAACTGACTCACAATCTGAGGCAACCCCTGGGACAAAAAAACCCCAATCACCAACACCGTCCACTTGACTACGTGCGACTTGCCCCCATCAATGCAGAGCCACCACAAGGCGGGCTGCAAGTAGCCACTGGAGATCAGCTCTAATATGACGATGGGGCTGTAGGCTTGAATCACGGCGCTACCGCACTGGTCTGAGAGAGACCACGGGTAGTTGAAGGTGGTGGAGTAGATGTCTGTTAAGAAACCATCGTTTGGCTTGGTTGGATCTGGGCAGCGGGGTTCTCCGTTAACGCCTGAATACGCACAAAAAGTTATGGGTACGTCGACCTCATGCGGTTCTTGCTGCACCAACAAATACTTGAAGCAGTGCTCGTCCAAAAGCAGAATGAGGATGCTCGGAACGACGAGGGCGTTCAGCAACATTACAACACTCATGGTGAAGACGAGGTAGTTGAAGCGCTTCTTGGGGTTGATCAGCTTCATGCTCGCCTTCGCGGCCCACCGCTCGTTAAGCAAGGTGGACTTGAACTGCGACAGGGCAGTGTTCGCTAGAGCCTTGCTCGAGGGGCTGATGGTCGGATTGGTGGCGACTTTGAAGACGTAGACAAAGTCGAAGGCGACCACCAAGATTATAGTGTAGGCGAAAATGCCAAAGAGCTTCAAGGAGCCTCGCCACGATCGTCTTTTCTTCTTCTCCTTCACCGTCTCCTCGGCATGGACGTTAATGCTGTCGTGGCCCTCGAACCTAAGGTTCCACCCCCAGTTGATAAAATATAGGAGGAGGAGCGTGGTGATGGCCAGGAGCGGAAGGACGAGCCAATTCGACGCCGTCTTCAGGCTCACTGAGAGCTTCAGGAAGGTGGGCTGCACCTCGAAATTAGAGTCCGCGTTCCAGTATGTGATGGAGAGCCCGACAGAGGCGATGAGTACGGCAAGCACGAGTTTGTAGCAGGCGTGACCGACGTTCACGATGTTGCTGGCATCCGAAAGAATTTCGTGCCTGCCTCTTGTATACGTGCCGATGAGGCTGATGACTCTTTCGCACTTCTTCGTGAAGGAGGCAGCGACCACGAAGAGAGTTCCTGCAGCGGCGGCCAGGATGACTGGGGTGACGAACTCTGAGCCGCCACACGAGTAAGCGTGGTTTGGGTCTGAGCGCGATGAGAGAAGCGAGTAGCATGAAAGTTCGATATAATTTGTTAGAAGCGATAACAGCAGGGGAGGTTGAGGGAACCTTGCGTTTTCTCACCTTCGTTTGAATGCTCTCGAACAGTGTTTGGTACTAGACAAGACCAGAGGTTGCCAAAGAGGACAGTGGTGGTGGTTTTGGGGGTGGAGAAAATGGGCCACGTGGTGATGGCGGAATTAATGACGCCAGAGAAATCGTTCAGGTCGAGTTTGAGGTCTGCGAGGTCGGTTAAATTGGAGAGAGAGGTTGGCATGAAACCGCCGATCTTGTTGTGCCGGACGTCGAAGGACTTTAGTTGGGGAGTGTTGGAGAAGAAGGAGGGAGGGATGGAGCCGGTGATTTGGTTGTAGGCGAGGGAGACGTCAATGATTGTTGGTGGGAGGGGAGGAATGGAAGATATAAAACTATTTCCCGCGAGGTATAACGAATGGAGGGGGGACGTGATGGTGGTGGGCAGAGGGCCTGTGAAGGAGCAACCCTCGATTACGAGACTTGCGAGGTAGGGGGTGGAGAGTACGGTAGGGAGCGTGCCCTTGAGGTTGGCGTTGCCGGAGAGTATGACCGCATCGAGGTCTTCAAGATCGAAGAGGGTGGGAGAGAGGGTGCCGGAGAGATCATTGTTGAAGGCGAAGAGAACTTGGAGGAAGGGAGTTGCGGAGAAGTCGGGGGGGAGGGGCCGGAGAGGTGGTTGTTTTGGATGTAGAGGAGTTTGAGGTTGGGGTTTGAGGCGAACGACGGGAGGGAGCCGGAGAGTTTGTTGTCGTTGAGGTAGAGAATTTAGAGGTTGGGACAGGAGCAGGAGGGAACGTTCCCCTCTAGATTATTGTTGGTGAGGAAGAGGTATAGGAGGCTAGGATTGGAATATTTTGGGATACTTCCCTCAAGATTATTGTTGATGAGGTTGAGGTTTTGGAGGTTGTAATTGTTTTTGAAATCAGGCAGACTTTCCTCTAGATTATTGTCGTTGAGTTGGAGGATTTGTAGGTTGGCATTGGAAGAAAAGCAGGGCAGTTCCCCCGATAAATTATTGTCGCCAAGATTAACGAGCGTCAGTTCATTGCAGTGTGTGAGCTCCGGGACGCTCCCCTCCAACCGATTCCTGTATCCATAGAATCTCTCTAGCTTGGTCATATTCCCCACCGAGGATGGTATTCCTTCAAACTCGTGGTCAGTAAACGCAAGCAGCGTGGCATTTTTAAGGTTCCCAATTGAAGAAGGAAACACGCCACCGATCTTTCCAACTTGTAGGACAAGCAATTGCAGTGCAAAGAGATCACCTATGCTCTCATTCAGAACTCCGGTCATATTAATATCTTGCAAAGCCACCTCGGTCACCCCTCCCTGCTCGTTGCACGTGACGCCATGCCAATGGTTTACGCATGGATCTCCAATTTGTGTTATCCGTCCACCAATCTCCATTCGTAGAATAGTAAAGATCCACAAGCGCCTGCTTCTTGACATCGCTCGTCTCTGCCACCTCCGCTAGACCCCGCCGCCCCCCAACACCACGCACCCGTGGGACCTCCAATGAGCGTCTCATAGAATCGGCCGTCGACCCCCATCCCAAAAAAAGGATACAAGATAGCGTTGCCATTGTGTGGAGCATCTTGAGCTGCTCTTTCTATTTCTAAAGCTTACTTGGGCGAATTATGAATATCGATATGTTAGGGTTTTAGCAGTTGGGAACACTAAAACAGCAAGATCCAATTGTCCAATCCCAGCGATTGATCTGGAAATCCTCTCAAAAATTCACCCAACTTTCCCAACCTTCACCAAAAACCAACCCCGACTCTCTCTTATCCATGCCTCTTTTCCTCCCTACCCTATGCACAAATCGTTTCTCGTATGAGCAGGTAAACAGGAGTCAGTAATCGGGTTCTCCTATAGCTCAACCTCCTTCCTCTCGAACCCCGACCTTTTCGTCCTAGACGTCGCCGGGGGCAAGGGCGACCTCGCCTGGCTCATCAAAAACACGACGACAAACACACACAACCACAACGACGATAGATCCGAGCTTACCCCCCCTCTCCCCCCCTCCCAGTGCTGGAGCTTAATCGACTACGAAGTCGACAGCACCTGTTGCGACTTTGATTACAGCTCCTCAATCCCCTACTTTGTCTCCGTCTGCAGCCTCGAGCCCCAATGCTCCGGTCGAGGTCGAGCCTCAGGAGAACAATGCAATTTCTATAACGATAACGGCGATCCTGATCCTCCTTGTATAGATAAACTGGTTCCCGATTTTTGGGCGATTGTTATTTTAGTAGCTACCGTTGTTTTTATTGGCTTCTTCATATACATATCATCAATTAAAATAAAGTTATCATCGAAGTATTGGATCTCTCAAAAAGACAAGACACGTTGTCCTATCTCGCAGAGAGACTTCACCTCCAATCGTATTAGCTGCGTATGCAAGTCCTGCGAATGTGCAGTTCATCCTGCTTATTTTCTTGCTAGTTCGAATGCGAGGTTCGAGAATAATCCAAACACGACTTTCCAAAGTATAACCACGGATAGTTGGTATGAATCGACAGGTAAGAAGATTTGAATGTACGTTTATAGTGGAGCGGAACGAGCGGAACAGCCGGAACGAAACAATTCTCATGAGGGTTGAGCGTAGCGAAAGTGCGCTGGCAGACAAAACATGATAATTACTAACACACCGTCTCGTTTCAACAGCCAACGAAGGTTACAATACTTGCGTAGCTTGTCACGCGTTAAAACAATCCTGTACCCTACCCATCGTCATCCTCGGCATTCTAATATCTCTCTCTTGGTCTCTATTCGCCGGTTTAAGAAGCTCAGAAAGACAACGTGTCGACACCCAAGATATCTACAACATTTATATCGCCGTTGGTCTATTATTTGGGATTGTCAATACTGCCGTGTTGAGTAAGTGTATGAGTTGGTTGTGGCAGTTTCGGTTTGGGGTTGCGAGGATTGTTGACGCGGAGTTGACGGTTAGTTCGAGGGGTGTGGAGGCGGAGGTAAGAAGTTGCGAGGAACGAAGCGACGAGCCGAGAACGCTTTAATTCCGTTCGTTATTCGGTTGCGCTAATAGCTCCAGTCTAGATATCGACGCCACTATCACCGCCACACTATTCTAACTCGTCAACTCCAATCTTCACGCGACTTGCTTCGCTCGTCGCAGGTTCAGCTTGTTAATCATGTGTGAAGTTGAGAGAAGAAGATAATTGTAAAAGTGTGTGAGCGAGATGAAGAAGAGATAATAAACAAAAGAAATAATTGAAAGAGTGTGTTCGAATGAAAAAAAACCCCTCTCATATTCTCAACAATTAAACCATAAAACCGCTCACGCAAACAAATTGGCCAACTTCCTCTTCTTCCCATGCCCTCCACCTTCACCGTCCCATTCTCCTTTAGCGGCCTTGCTCGCAATTTCGAGTTCTTCAACGTATAGTTTTGCCATTGGTTCGAGTTGGAGTTCTGCGACGAGCGAAGCGAGTCGTATGAAGAATGGCGTAAACGAGTTAGATTTGCGTAACAACGAAAGCGGCCTGAGCATTTACGCTAGGGCTAGTAGGGCGGGTGGATTACGAGCGCAAATATCGTGTTTGTAGCGAGGAGCTGAGCGACGCGTTCATAGACAACGCGTTCTCTACTTTACTCGTCGCTTCGCTCCTCGTGACTCGTCAGATTTGCGTAACGACGAAAGCGGCTTGAGCATTTAGTTTAAGGCTACTAGCGCAGCCGGATTACTCGCGCAAATATCGTGTTGGTAGCTCGTCGCTTCGCTCCTCGCAGCTTCTTACCTCCTTTACCTTTGCACAAGTCGAGGAGGGGGAGTTGGAGGGCTTGAGACCAGGAGAAAGAAAGGTTCCACGGGGAGTTACCCTGTGATTTTAAAGTGACGTTAGAATGTGGTTTTATTGTTGTTGAAACTTCTGAAATTTGACTTACCTTGACTTTATTCATAGCGCTCAAACGTCCAGCCGCTTCCCGCAAACTCTGCCCCCCAGATAAAAAGTTAGCCCCCGGCATCGCAACAGGAAAAACATCCCTCAAAACCCTAATATTAGCGGAACCAATCTCCTCAACAGTGTAAGATTCAGGACAATCCCTGCGATGAACGGAGCGAGTTGCATGAAGAATGTTGTTAACGAGTTAAAATTGCGTAGCGGCGATAGGAGCATCGCGCGTTTATACTGAAAATAATAGCACAGCCGAATTTCGATCGCAATTGTCGTATTCCCAGCTCGTCGCTGAGCTCCGAGACAGCTTCTCACCTCCCAGCATTAACAATATTAGGCTTCAAAGTACTGCGACGAACGTAGCAAGGAGCATTAGCAAGTGGAGGAGCGAAGCGGCGAGTTAGTTAAATATCCTTAATGCTCGTCGCTTCGCTCCTCGCAGTAACTCGCGGAATTAACGCATTCCCAGCTCGTCGCTTTCGCTCGCTCGACAGTTCCTCACCTCCCCTCCATATAAACACCATGATCAATCATCGCCTTATAAAGCTCAGCCTGAACTTTGATATTAATGTCGATTGATTCTTCAAGGGTGTGGGTGCCGGTGAGGGAGATGTCGGGTTCAACGATTGGGACGAGACCTTCGGATTGACAGATTAAAGCGTAGCGGGCGAGGTCGTGCATGTTGGCTTTGATGGCGAGGGAGGTGGGGCAGCCCTAGGGAGGGGACGGGGGGGGTTGACGAGTTAGTATAATATAAATTTATTAAGTCGCTTCGATCCTCGCTACGTCTCACCTTCTTTGTGTCGATGACAAGAGGACTCCTCCACTTCGCAAACACAGCCCCAGCCTCCACATACTCCTTACACCTCACATTCAAAGAATCAAGACCCTAACGAGCAGGTCGTCGCGTAACGCGGACGAGTTAGTGCATTAAATTGTAATTAGTACGAACGTAAAAAGAGCAAGAAATGAGAGGAGCGAAGCGACGACGTGTCTCACCTGCATCACAGTGTCGCCATTGGTACCAGGCAGAGTGTATATTTTAAGATGAGGTTTAACCCCGGGCAAAATTCCACGGGACTTGAGGAGTTCAGGAAATAGAACCCCATCGTCGCTTTTCTGGTAGAGAGTCTCGGGATCGAGGATCGCACCTGAGAGGTAATTCTCGCAGCCGGGGGCCGTGAAGAGCATTTGACGGTAGATTCGACGGGTTTCTTCGGAGTTTGTGATGCCAACGGCTTCGAAGCGGGAACCAATTGTGGCAGGGCCTTCGTCTGAACGCCACGCGCAAGCGTGCAGGGTGGGTAGTTTGGGTTAGTTTGTGGGGGGATTTAAGAATAGGCATTTATTATCGTGGGGATTGGGTTGGTACACACACTCACCGCATGCAGTTAATCCCTTGCCGCTTTGGCACATCTGTTCTGCCGTCGATTTCAGCTTCGCCCTCATCTCGGCAGATAAATGCGAGCCACCGCCTCCAACAACAAGGGAGTGCGCTGTAGACATGGTTCCAACTAACGTTAAAAGTGATAGAATGCGCATATAAAGTGAGTGGGGTCCTGTAGGAATGAGGCGAAGGGTGGGGGTGAGTTGAAGTGAAGGCGGCGGGGCGATGGGGGGCGAGGATAGGAGCTGGATCTGATTATCAAGCACCACATCGTTAAATCGGGGCATGAAAAATATGATTCAGCGACGTAGGGTCGGGTTTGAAAGTAGTGACGAGGTTTTCATGGGTAAAAGAGTTGCTAGGCGTTATGTAGATGATCGTAGTAGCAGCGGTTCGCCTCACAATCAAACTGCTGTTTTTTCTCAGAATTTCTTCCCTCAATTTCAGTTTCGTCGATTCTACCATCCCACACGCAACGTCGAAGTCTTTTACCCTCTCAACGTGATATATTATTATATAAATCCTCCCTCACCCCCTCAACACGCACCTAGTCTTCCCCAAATAAGAAATCTAGCTGATCCCCAATCGAGCCCTCCCCCAAGACCCTCTCTCCTCGTCCTCCTCCTCCTTCCCTCAAACTACGTTTTTAAAGCTCGCGCTTTTCAGAAGTTTGGCTTCAGTACTAATTAGAAGAGCGCGCGTATTCGGAATTCAGCCGCGGTTGCAATTTCCCTCACTCCACTCAACACGCAATTCATCCCCCAAAAAAGAACTATCCCACTCTAAAAAACCCTCATCTCCCATGTCCTACCCCCCCCTCCCCTCCCCCATCCTTCCCCTACAAATCCGTCTTCCCCTTCTCCCTCTCCCTCGATCCTCACCTCCCCCCCCTCCTCCTCTCCCTCTCCTTCTACCTCTCCACCCTCCTCCTCCTCCTCTCCCTCCACGCCTACACTTCCTCTGAAACAACCCTCCTCTCATCTCCCAATCTTTCTGATTCAACTATTTATTGTTTTTTAGGATATACAATATTAACTCTCTTTCTTACTTCCCTCCATCACCCCTTAATCTCCCAAACAATCTCAACACCATTAACGACTTTATCAACGTCAACTCTATTAACCTATTTCTCCACCCGTCCTCGTCCTTGGCTATCAAATTTAAATTCATCTTTAATAACTATTAAATTGAATCAAATCATAGGAACCCTCACAACACCTTTAAATAGATTAGCGTGGTTAATTCCTTTAAGTTCTAAGAGTTTTGGCTTGTTGATAACTTGTTTAACTATTAATTCACATTCAATCTATATTATTGGTTTAATTGTATTTACGCAAATAATAGAAATATACAGAACAAAAACCCACTCAAAAATCCGTTTAGAAGCAAACTTAAAATTGCGAAAATGGGAAGAACTCAAGAATTTAGAATTAAATAAAATAAGCGAAAGTTTAAATAGATCACCTTCCTATTCCTCAAAGTATATTGCAAGAATAACCTCATATAATAAAAAGATAAAAGACATTAAAAACCCAACTTATTGGAGGTTAAGTGTCGAGGGCTTATTTTTTAGTGTTTTGCAGAGGTTAATAATAATCTATTACCTTTCCTCAAACTTAAATGATTTAACCGTAAAAGAGAAGTTTGCGTGTTTAATTATTCTAGAGAAATTCGTTAAATCTAGTAGAGAAGTTGTTACACATTTCATCGTACATTTACCACGAGAATCTGATCAATTTAGTCAAGGTGTTATAGAATGTTTTGACGGCGTTGATGCTAAACCTTTACATTTAAGTGTTATTAATGATTTATTACCGAATTATAAATTTGAAATTAAATTAACGTGTGAAATTAGAAGGGAGGAGTTTTGTTTGAGGACCAAAGATCTTATTTTAAATACGGAGGGGATATATTGTTTACAAGGGGATAATGGATGTGGGAAGAGTACGTTTTTGAAGTTGTTAACAGGGGAAATTTATGATGATGATATTAATAAGGTTACGTATGAATGTTATATTGGGGATAAAGTTTACGAGGAGAATGTATTTGAGAGTATTTACGAAGGTAATTTAATTAGTTCTTTAACTCAATCAACCGATAACATAAGTGATTTAACCTACGGTGATTATTTTCTGCGGTTGAATAGTTTTTGTTCTCCGTGTGATGTTGGTTATTATTTTGAGGAGTTTAATAAAAGTGACGCCTTGAAAACGAGAGAATGGTTTAGGATTGTTGTGGAGTATTTTATTGATTTAGTTTATATGAGAGGTACAAAAATTAAGAAACCGAAAGATTTCTCGATACTTTTATCAAACGATTTAAGAGATAAACTGAAAACGAAGGTTTCGGAGGAACCTCCGAGGTTTATTTTTTTGGATGAACCTGATAAAGAGATTGATCAAAAATCAGTTTCTAAACTCCTCGGAAACCTCTGGAAAAGCGTTGGAAATAAATCTTTAAAGATGATGATAACTCACACTGAAATTAACGAGGTTGAAGGTTTTGAAGGGAATGATTCAGAGGCTTTTACGATCCAAGATTTTAATACAAGGATTGGGATTAAGAGTGGAGGGGAGAGGCAGAGGTTGAGGTTGGCGGAGTTTTTTTTTAGGGTTGTTGTTAGGCAGGCTGTTTATTGGGAGGAGAGGGAGGATGAGGATGAAGATGAGGATGATGATGAGGAGGTTGAGATAAAGATTTTGAACATGGAGAAGAGGAAGGGGGAGAGTTTTATTACTGAGGGAAGTTGAAAATAGAATAATAAATCAATAGTTCGTTCTCAAAACATTCTTTCCTCTTTACTTTCATTCCCACTCTCTCCACTGAATAATGAACCACTCGACCAAACTACCCCCCACATTCTTAACCTTCTTCAATCCCTCTGGTTCGAACCAATCACACTCTCCAACCTCAACCTTCCTCTTCCACCCTCCAACCCCCCCAAACTCACACTCTCCAGCCTTCCCGATAACCCTTAAACCAAAAAAATCATACTCAGTTTCAACCTCATCTCCCGGTTTTAACGTAACCTTGAAACACCTAAATTTATTCCTAACCTTAACAACTTCATGATCCTTCATATCCTCAATCTCCTTCTTCCCCGTTTTAGGTGGAGGCCTCAACAACTCAGCATCAACACACGTCACACCAGACGCTCCAGGTAAAGAAGTAATTTTATGTGATAGCGGACATTCGCAGTGTTCACCGAAACGAACTTCACCGTAATCCATGAAATCTTTTTTACAGCCTGAACCTTTTACGAGCTAAGGTTTATAAGGAAAGCGAGGGGTGTTAGAAAGGAGTAGCGAAGGAACGTTATAACGATACTGAGTTTTGATACGTTTCTAGCGCAGACGTAAATGGATACGTAAATTACGAACAAATATTACCCCTTCACCCTTTCAATCCCCTCGACGCGCGTTCCGCGTAACGAGACAATGCGACTCACCTGATCTACGTTCGCTCCCTGCTCGCTTAGAAAAATGTATACACTGTCAACTTCATGTTTATGAGCTAAGGTAGTATCGCCGACTTCGAATTGTACGAAGAAAGCGCGGGTGTAGTTATTGTGGAGTTTAAGCTTGTGTCGAGGTTCGAGGGCTACGTCGATTACTTCGTTGAATTCGTCCTCATAGACTGCGACGAGCGTAGCGAGTCGCATGAAGATTGTTGTTAACGAGTTAGAATTGCGTAGCGGTGATAGATGCGTCGATATCTAGACTAAAGCTACTAGCGCAGCCGAATAACGAACAAAATTGACGCATTCCCAGCTCGTCGCTTCGCTCCTCGCAGTTTCTCACCTTTCCAGATTTGACTGTCATCCTCTCGAACCATACCTTTTTCAACGGCTTGCTCGAATTTCTTCAAAGCGCTCTCCGCAAGTGGAGTCCTACCCTTACTCTCGTCGAGTACGATACCTAAATCCTTAATAAAAATCCCCACAGCGCTCTTCGTCTCAACCTCCTCTCCCAACATCCCCTTAATAGTTCTTTCACCTCTATCCTCGAACATCCAGCTATTGCCTGCTGCGGTTATTACTAGATTGTAGAAGGTTTGTAGATCGAGACCGACGTAGCGGGCGAGGGAGAGGGCTTCGTTGCAGGAGGAGATGTGGACGCCGGCGAGGAGTTGGTGGACGGCTTTGGCGGTGGAGCCGGCACCGAGGGAGGTGGTGCTCTGAGAGGAGCAAGGAGCGAACGCGACGACGTTAGTTAATAATGTTCTTAATGCGAGGAGCAGGAGCAAGAGCGACATCCTCGTCGCTTCTCCCCGTTTCTTACCTTCTCGAGCTTCGGGATGATGAACAAAGTCTCACCCCCTCCACTAATATCCTTCAACATGTTGACATACATATCGGAAGATCCCGCTCCTGCCGCCGTCTCCGGATCCGAAAGCATGATACTCAATTTCCCCAACCCAGCCTTAACCGGACCACCGCTCACAGGAGCGTCGATTATTAGAGGAGGGTTTTTCATTGTTGAGGAGCTCTGGTTTTTTATCGAGTGACAAGCGGAAGGGCTGATTGTGGACATTATGAGGATGGTGGTTGTGGAAGGTAGAGTTTTGATGTAGGTGGGGAAGAGAAATTCGGTTACTTGAGTGGAGTTTACGACCATGAAAATTATAACATCGGGGGTGAAATTTGGGATGAAGGTTACGTCGGCAACGGAGGTTACGTTTTCTTGAAGCTGGAGGAGTTCGGAGCGGGAAGGGTGGGAGGCGGGAACGGTGTTCTTGTAGTTTTCCTTGAACTTGGCCAAAGTGGGAGCCCAGGCATCGAAGGCGAGGACGGAGTACTGAGGAAGAGACGCGAGGTGAAGCGTGAGGCCTGAACCCATTGAGCCCACCCCAATCGTAAGGACATTCGTATGTTTACCAGTGTAGCCGCTCATCTGTGGGAAATTGGATGGGTTGCGGGTTGGGTTAGAATTGTGGTCGGAAAGTCAGCAGATTGAGGGAACGAATCCGAGTAAGTGAGCTGTGGCGTTTTTTGTTATTAATCGTCAACAAGAGGCGTTGCGGTTCAAGCAGTAGCTCATCTCTGCATTTCATTCCATCAACAGGCAACATTGACTTTCGGGCGTTGACGCTATCATCTTTTCTCACCGTTCTTTTTCTTGAGAGCAGAAAAGCTAAAAAAGTTCAGCAAGTCGATTCCTCAAAACCTACGTACCACGATGTCCAACCCAATAGCCCCAAAGTCTAACAATGATAACAATATTTCAAAACCAAGCAATAAGCTCGGTGGGGAGGACGAGGAGAATGAATATAACGATGTCAAAATCACGAGTCCGGCGGCGGCACCTCCTCCTAAATCCGTTGACCCAAAATCTAAATCCGTTGTCCCCAAATCAATCTACATGTACTGGCACTCTCAAACTCCCCCTCCCTTAATCCTCCAATGCCTCCAAACCTTCCGCCACCACAACCCCCACCACACCGTCACCCTCCTAAACACCACCCACCTCTCCCCCTACCCTCCCCCCCCAACTTCTCCTCCCTCACCCTCGCCCACCAAAGCGACTGGAATCGTTTAACTTACATCATTGAACACGGCGGGACATACGTTGATGCTAGTTGTGTTTGTTTGGAGCCGATTGAGACGTGGGTTGATTATGAGGAGGAGAGGGTTCAAGGTTGGAAGAGTCCTTTTGCTAGGAAAGGTGAGAGAGATGCGAAGGCGACGTTGAAATGCGTTAATTCTGGTTCGTTATAAAGTGGAGTGACGCAGCGGCAATCTCAACGTCTGCGTTGCTACTCACTACGTTTGCTGCTCGCTTCACTCGCCGCTCCTCGCTCCACTCGCCGCTCCTTGCTCCACTCGCCGCTCCTCGCTCCAGTCTCAACGAGCTGAGAATACTGCTAGTATCAACAGTCACATCGTTGGCGTCGCTTGCTGTGCGAAGCGCCGTTCGTTATTCAGCTCCGTTAGTAGCTCCAGTCTCAACGTCGGCCTCGCTTCTCGCTTCGCTTGCTGCTCGCTTTGCTCGAAGGAACGACAATAACGAATTACTCAAACTCAAACTCCGCTTAACTCCTCGTTCCTCATCACAGACGCAAACATGGAAATATGGTCCTTCACATCCCCCCCAAATTCCCCCTTCCTCCTAAAATGGCGTTCCCACCTCGAATCAGCCATAAAAAAAGGATTCGTCCCTTACTGTGATTCTAGAACAGACTCAGAAAAGGGGTCAGAATTGAAAGGTCGGTTACCTTATTTAACGACGAATTTATGTTGGAGGTTAGCTAATATCGATAGTCCAGATTCGTGTGTAATTAAAGAATCAAATTTTGATTCAGGTCCTTTAACATTCCTCGAAAAATACGACTGGGATACGGGGAAAGTGATTCGTGATTTAATGAAAAATAATAATGTGGATGTGAAGGGGGTACCGTTTTTGAAGTTTAGGGGAAAGGAGAGGGAGGGAATTATTGGGATGATTGAGAGGGGAAATTATAATGTTGAGGCGACTTTACCGAGGTTGTTGAGGTTGCAGGAGGTGAGTTCCAGTCTTAACGCTGTAAATTCACTACTTAATTCTAACACGGCTCGCTTCGTTCGCTGCCCACTCTCAACCCAAGTCGAAGAAGAGGGAGAGGCCCGTTGAGGATCATAAGAAATTAGGTTTTGGGGGGATTATGGAGAGGATGGAAACGAACACAACGGTTGTTCCTAGGAAGAAGAAGAAGAAAAAGAAGACTACAACCGCTGATGCATAAAAAATAAATAACACAACATTAATACATATTTTCTATAACAAACCTTTACTATTAATCAAATTAACTTCAAAGCTCAATATATTCAATATCTAACACCCTCCCTCATCCTCCAACTCAAGCCACTGCGTAACCTGCTTCCAAACCCTCTCTCTCCCCTCATTAACTTCATCTTCGTCAGTCTCCAAAACCTCGTGAGTCCAGAAATGATGGCTCGCCTTATCAACCCAAAACGCAGGCAAACACTCCGTAGGTTCAGGCACCTCCGGATTGTTATCCGTAATAGCTAAAGTCGACCAAGGATCAACATTCCCATTAACGAAAAGAATACGACTACCTTTAATCTCCCACCCTCCATAAAATTCATTACTTGACTCAACATTCGAGCTAACTGTATCAGCGTCAATGTTGAATACGCGTTGACACATTTCTAAGTCTTGATTTAAAGGATGGAAACCCTTAGCGTATGGACAGGAACTTTCTGATTCGCAGGTTTGGTAGAAACCGAATTCGTTGCAAGTTTGGTAGAGCCAGGAACGGGTTCCGCCGGCGGTTGCGGCGAGGGTTTGGAGCATTGAGATTTGACTTCCCCAGTCGGTGGTAACGCAATCTCCGGAGTTTTGGAGACCAGCTACGCGGACTAGTTTATCCATCGAAGTTTCACTTGAGTCTCCACCGTTCAACAAACTGTCGCAGATCTTTCCTACATTGCACAATTCGGAAGTGCAGGAGGGGTCGTTTTCTTGGGCGGGGACGTAGATTACGCCGTCGCCGGCGAAGAGTTGAGCGTTTCTCTCAACGCTTAGAGGGTTGTCTAAGCCATCAATAGGGCAGACGTTGAAGCTTTTTTGAAGCTCGTCCTGGCCTTCAGCGGTAGCCAATAATTCACCAATCTTCGAGTGACCCTCGACCACGGCGTTCAGGCACTCTTGACTCCCGCCGACGGCGATGTCAGCTAGGACTTTCCCGACGTACTCATTGTACTCGTTCATGTTTAGTTTGGCCTGTACAGGGGATGAATTACTCACCGACGCCCAGATCAACTCGGGAAAGAGCAACCTGCTCCACGCGCTAATCATGCCGGGATAAGACCCCCCGAACGTAACCCACTTGGGCTTAGTCGTGAACTCTGAGTTAAGGAGCTCGACGAAAGTAGACACGTCCAAAATAGCATTATTAGAGGACAAGTAATCATTGTAGTTATCGCTCGTCATGTCTCCCCTGGGGAGACTGAGACCGTAGTACCTGTGCTCAATAGCGTAAAGCATGACGTCCTTTCCGGATGAGAAGAGGTTGCTGGCGAGTTCGATCATATCGCCTGTGCAGTGGACGGAGTCGAGGAGGACGCTGTCAGTGAAGCCTGCGAGGGGAGGTGGGGAGCGGCGAAGGAGACGACGAGTTAGTAGAATTAAGGCGACATAGAAAACCCCTACGTTACTAGTTAGAATTAAGGCGACATAGAAAATGTGCTACGTTACTCGTAGTTTCGCTCTTCATGGAGCCTCATTACGACCGCAATTGTCGCATTCTAATCTCATCGGCTGACGGCACTCCTCTCTATTTTCGTACCTGGGCCTTCGCCGCCTGTGCAGAGGAAGACGTAGTCGGGGGAGGCGCCGGAGGAGGGGCTGTAAGAGGTACGGGAGAAGTACCTCTGGTAGTAAGTTTCGGAGTCAGCATCGTCGTGGTCGAGGGGTTGGATTAAGTAAAGTTCAGAGATGGACGAGTTCCCACGCGTCAGTTTTGTTTGTGTGTTTTTCTCAATAGAGTCGGTGAGATGGAGCCTGCTAATTGCAGTGTTGAGAGCTGACGCGAAATTGAGGGCCACGAGCAGCAAAGAAACTGCATAGAGAGGCGACATGGTGTTTAGAACGCTATCGAGCGGGCGAAAAGCTTAAACAGGGTTTTGACCTGTATTTCGGTGGGGTGCTTTAGTTGCGATAGTTACGCGGATTAGAGCTGTGCTACTGCTGGTAATCAATGTCCCCCTTTCGACCCCACTATGTTGCTTCTTAAAAGAAACACTGCACCAACGTTTTTGAGAATTTATTCCACCTTGTGGGCGACCATGTCAACTAGTAGAGCTTTTGCTACCCCCACGTCTGTATATATACCTAGCATAACAAACGGCGTTGGCCCCTTCGGAACGGATACCGGGGGAACGGTCACGGGATCTGTAGCGGCGGGTTGGGAACCAATGCGAACTGCGTTTGAGCAGAACTTTGCTGAGAACTTGGAGGCAAAGGCCCAGCTAACGATTTTCAAGGATGGAGTGAAAGTTGTTGATTTGCACGGGCACAGTGGCAGCACCGGGATGGGCGACGATTACGACGGAGATACGCTTCAGAACATCTTCTCCAGCGGCAAGAACCTGGAGGCCATCGCGTGCATGATCTTGGTGGACCGCGGGCAGCTAAACTACAAAGATAAGATAAGCGACAAGTGGCCGGAATTTGGCCAATTCGGGAAGGAGAACATCACTGTGGAGGATATTTTGAGGCACGAGGCGGGCCTCCAGTTTTTTTCCGACCCAAATCACTTAGGCGACTTCAAGAAAGTCAAAGTACCGACAATAGCTGACGTGGAAGGCACAAAGAACGGCGACGTGGAGAAGATCATTGAAGGGTGTGCAGCGTGGGGCCACAGTAAGCGCATGTACCACGCTAGTACCCGAGGCTTCGTTGTCGCAGGCCTTGTCCGCCAAATAACCGGCAAAACCTTGGGAGAGTTTGTACGAGAAGAAATTGTCAACAAACTTTCTCCCGAGGTGAATTTACATGTAGGCGCCACCCTCGAAGAACAAGCGAAGAACAAGTACGCCCCCATGCAGAAGTGTTCCACCAGCTGGACTTTGCTGAAGGAAGTGCTGCCCTCGATGTTCGGGCTGAAGAGCGCAAACGACGAAACCTACTCTATGTTCAAAGTGATCCTCTCCGCGATAGTTGAGAAGAACTCGCCCCTGTTGGGCTACGCCAAGGCCATTCCGAAAGAGTGGGAGGAAGGAGGGGGCGATCACGTGCACGTGTCCACGCCCGAGGGCCGAACGTTGGAGGTTTCGAGCGGAGGAGTTCAAGCAAACGCGCGCTCCTTGGGTTATATTGCCGGGTTGTTGGCCAACGGCGGTGAGATTGGAGGGAATCGTTTAGTCAAGGTGAGCACGACGACAACGAGGAGCGAAGCAACGAGCTGACAATGCATGATTATTCATTCTAGCGAGGACCGAAGTGACCGTTCCTCGTACTCCGAGCGAAGTAACCATTCCTCGTACTCCTTGCTGACAACACATGATTATTCATTCTAACTCGTCGCTTCGCTCCTCGGCTCGTTCGTTCGCTCGTTCGCTCGCTGCTCGTCGCAGGAATCGACAGTCGACCTCTCCCTGAGTTAAACAAAGGCGAACCTCGACGAAGTTTGGAAAATGGATATATCAAACACAATAGGTGGTTTCTTTGACTTCGGAACGATGGTGACTATGGCAAACCGTCCAACCCCGAGAGAGGCAACACGGCAACACGGCTTTGTCGGATGGGCCGGAAAAGGGGGCTCGCTGTTTTTGTGGAACAGAGAGAAGAACATTGGGTTCGCATACACCATGACCGGAATGATGAACGGAGGCAGCGGCGGTCCAAGGACCGACAAGTTCTTCGAAGTGCTGCGAAACAAATAAATGAAAACGACCAAACCAAATACAATGCTCTTCGTTAATAAAAATATTTATTCAAATTACAATTCACAATTATCTCCCCTCCCCGACACCGAGATGCTCATCATACTGGCGTCGTCGGGCAGGCCTCCGCTCGCCCTCTTGTGCTCCCTCTCTATCTGCGCCAAACTAGATCTCTTGACGTACTGCTTGTTCTTGGCCTTCAGCGTGATGTTGAACGAGTGCGAGTTGATGCTGCTTGGCATGTTGTAGCTTCCCGGGCCCAATGCAGCGGGACCGCTGTTCCCAGTCTCGAACTTCCTCCCCGCCTTCTGGAACGTGTTGGGCTGCCTGTACCTCGACTTGCGCGAGATGTTATTTATCTTCGAGTCGTACTGCGGCCCCGGCGTGTCCTTGAACTTGCTCCCGTCAATGTTCACCCCGTCGACGCCGCATCTCTTGGCGCTGCTCCCGAAGCTGCGACGAGCGTAGCGAGGAGCGGAGGAGCGAAGCGACGACGAGTTTAGAATTAAGTGACGACGAAAGAAGCGGAGACAACAACTACCAGTATTATCAGCTCGTCGCTTCGCTCCTAGCTGGGCTTTGTCCTCACCTCGGCCGTACTGCCTTCTTGTGTCTTTCCACTGTGTCATCGTCCTTCATGTTGAAGTCGCTGTATTTGTTAACCCCTGCCCCCCCACCCCCCCCCTCGTTTGGCAAATCCCCGGTAGCTCATGACCGCGTCCCCCCTTCTTCGCCGCCTGGCTTCCCAACAGCACGAAACCCTTCCCTCCCTTGTTGATCTCCTCCCCCTCCACATACCTTTCCTGCGGCTTGAAGTTGCTCTTAAATTGTTTGTGGTGCTGCACCACAACCCTGGCCGGCTCGGGCTCGTGGTCGTAGCTCCCCGCCCCCACGTTCAGCTCGGTCCTCTCGGCCTCGACCTCGATATCGTTCTTGGGCCTGAAACGCGGCCCGGTGGTTCCGAAGACGCCGATCTTCCGCGAAGACATGGCGGCCTTCTCTGCCGAGTGCGCCAACGTGAAGTAGTCGGGGTTGTACTGGGCCGGCGACGGGCCGGGGGCGGACAACGACGTGCGCGAATCCGAATTCCTCAAACACGGCCGCTCCGCGGTGCCGTTGAAGCCCACCGGAGTCGCCCTCAAGGTCTTCTGCTGCTTCTTCGTGAAGTCTGACATCAAGTTGGTGTTGTAGCTTCCGGGCCCCACGAGTCTACGAGCCGAGGAGGGGAGGGGGGGGGTTAGTTTAAGATGTTCATGGTAAAATATGCGAGGAGGAGCGTAGCATTCGTAAAAATATCGTCGCTCCACTCCGAGCGGAAGTGACTCACCTGTCACTGTACGAGTTGGCCCTGGACGCGAATGAAAACCCCTTGTCTACCCTTGGGCACGTGTCCCTCACAGCCGTCGTTCCGAAAGACTGCACCAAGTTGTACTTCTCCTGGTTGTACTCAGTGATGTCTCCATGCCTGCCGAAATTGGCCACTGGGTGGTTCCCCATTCCGGGGCCCGAAACCAACCCTTCCCTCGCGGCGAAGTTCTGCTGGGCCTCCTTCTCCGCGGTGTTCAGCACCTGGTGCGCCATCTTCGTGTTCGACCTGAACGCGCCAGTGCCTGCGACGAGCGTAGTGAGGAGCGGAAGACGAACGTCCAATGAGGGGAGGGCGGAGTTAGATTAGAAATACGTGACGAAATATCGTACTCGTTGGGCTTCGTCCTCGCTTCGCCTCACCTCCTCTGTCCCACGAGAAGCCCTTCCCCTCGTACACTCCAGGCCCGGGGTTCTCCCTGTCGCTGGAAACGCTCGGCTCGAATATCTTCCTTTGCGTCTTGCTGTTTGCAAAGCTGCTCGGCAGCTCCGGCCTGATTCCCTTCCCCTCGAACTGCTCGTAGGCTCCCGGCCCGACGGTGTCCCCCTTTGTCCCCATGATTATCTGCGAGGGAGGGGGCACGGGGCGCACCTCGTTGAAGCCATTTCTCTCTTCCGTCACGTAACCGAACGTCTGCATCTTCTGGGGTATGGCCGGGGGGTTGTACTGCCGAGGCATCTGGTTCATGATCTTGGTCGAGGAAGCAGCCCTCTTTAACCCGTACTTGATGGCCTCCGACCTGTTAGGGTGGAGCGGAGGAGCGAAGCGACGACGAGTTAAAATTGTGTAGCAATGAAAATAGCGGAAACCAGCTACTATCATCAGCTAGTCACTTCGCTCCTCACGGGCTTCGTCCTCGCTGCACTGCTTCTCACCTGACTCCGTTATCATACGCCATCTTCATGCTGCTCTGCTGACTATAAGTTCCCGGTCCCGGATTCTGCGCAATGGTCGACTCCATGAACGCTGAACTCCCCGTGACGCTGGGAGCCAGCCGCCGGCTCGTGCTCTTGAAATTCGCTCCATCGGCGGAGTGAACTTCGGGGACTGCCACTGTTGTACCGTACTGGCCGGGGCCGGGGAGGCGGGAGGCCCTGGGATCTACGTTGGCGATGGATCCTCTGTGGATAGTGTAATAGTATTTTGTTTGATAGTTAGTATTGTGTGTGAGGGGGACGATAACAACGATCAGATATTAACCCGGATATACAACTCACCTAGGTTCCGAGTTACCAAAGCCGGTAAAGTTCTGTCTATTGCTGCGCTCCTGGACCAGGTTGTACGAACCAGGGCCCGTGACCGGGTCAGTGGTGGTCAGGGCCATGTCCGATTTGCGGTCAGCGCGGGACGTGATGGTCATGGTATTGAGACTTTAACCTAATAAGTTAAGGGGAAGGGACCGGTAAGGTTGGGTGACGGAGGAAGTTGTAGGGGAGGAGGGGGTGGGGGGAAAGGGGTGGATTCGGAAACGGTGGCTAGTGGTGAGGGTTAGGTTCGTCCAAGATATATTTGTTCGTTGCAATCGTTCCGTGGAAGGAGAGTTGACGATTCCAGCGATAACATCGCTCTCTTCTTCGCTGAGCCCCCGGCAGTTAGCCTGTCTGTCCCATTCCCCCCCAATTCCCGCGCCAACTCCCCCCAAATCTCCCATGTCCCTCCCCATGTACGACAGCTATTCGCCCGCGCCTCCCCTCGGAGATGTCGCCCCGGCTTACTACCAGAACAGCAGCAAGGCAATCTTCGAAGCAGAGAGCAGAAAGAGCGGCTTGGCCGCCCTGGGTGAGACTGTTGGCGGATCCCTCAACGTCAGCGCCAGTCAGTCCACGTTAGCACCAAAGTACACGCCCGCTGGGTCTCCTTCGGGGAGGGCACTGGCAAGAAGGGGCCTGATCGATGATTATGTCAGGAAGGAGGTGAGATATTGTGAGATGTTGTGAGAAGTTATTGGGTGATATGTGTGTGTGTGTGTAAACGTGTTATGTGCGTATTGCGTGCACCTGTTAGTCATCCTTCTCACCTCTCTTATGTCAGATCGAACCCATCATGGCCAACGCTGTGTCGTACCTGCTTCTGAAAAACCCCGTCGACATGAGGGGCGCCCTCCTCACGTACTTCATGAGCGTTCAGGGTGGGAGCTCACCCGACATGTCATCTTCTTTCGTCGCAGCCATCGGGGGCGTAGATCCGGAGGCCGGCGCCAAGAGGAAGAAGCTGCTAGCTAAGGCAGACGGCATGATGACCAAGCTCACCAAGATGGTCGTGGTGGCCAAGCCTGACGACATTATCGGGTTCTTGGTGGAGAAGATCAAGGCGTGGGCCGAGTTCGACCAGGAGGATAACAACGTCGATGGTGGTTCGTTGGGTACCAATTTGGCCGGGCTCAAATAAGTTCAAGAGAAACGGAGCGGTGTTTATTATTGTAAATCTGTTAGGGTTTTGGTTTATTCTATAACAATTGGTTTCTAGTCGATGCCGTAGTCGTCAGCTGATTCTTCTCCTTCTTGGGTGGGTGTCTGGCCCATGAGGTGTAACAAAATGCCACCAGGGCGCCCATGTTCATCCTCCGCGACTATCCTCATCTGAACACTTCCAGTGTCCTGCAGAGTGGGAAACGTAACATCAAGCAAATCCCTCACCATAGTTATCTCATGCTTCCTCTGCGCCCTCGCGTACGCGTCGCCAATTTGAGAATGGCGAAGATGGCGTTTTAAAATACGATCGAGGTCGTTACTGCGAGCGTAGCAGCGAGTGTGTGTGTTAAAGTTGGTTGTTGAGGGATGTTAAACATTTCAAAATCTCGTCGCTTCGCTCTGACCTCCGCTTACGTCCACTCTTCGAGCTCTGCTGCGAATTCGGCTGGTTCGATTCCGAACGTCGAGCCCCATGTGGGGGTAGGGAACTTGTCGACGAGAGATAATCCGATTTCGATACTACCGTAAATGCACGAGAACTGGTCAGGGCAGTGGATTCTCGCCTTGGAGGCAAGGCGGAGGAATCTGAGGCACTCTTGAGCTTTCATAGTCATGTCGTTTTTCTCGTTCGATTCTCGTTCGATTCTCGTTCGAGTCATCCCGAACTAAATTCGCTTGGATTACCAGAAAGAGAACCTCAGCGGCAGCCTTGCACGCTGCGAAGTCTCCTCCTGGGAATACGTTATTCGCTTTTTTATACAGCTGCGACGAGCTTAGCGAGTCGCACGAGGATAGGCGTTAACGAGTTGGAATTGCGTAGCGAAGAAAGAGGCTTGCGCGTTTAGACTAAATCTACTAGCACGGAAGAATTACGACCATAATATTGTATTCCCAGCTCGTTGCGTTCGCTCCTCGCAGTGTCTCATCTCAATTAGCTGGTCAGCTCTCGCGTGATCGTGGGGTTCCAGGAGACGATCGGTTCCAAAACGAGCCCCAACACGAATATATTCCGCTCTATCGCATTAGTACTGGGCAAGGAATGATTGATCCAGGTCGTTTTTATTGCACCGAGGTCCTTCCATTATAACTTCCTGCAACGACGCGGGCAGCAACGTCGCGTGAACGATTTACGGTAAGACGAGTTAGAACATTTACGTAGCGACGAGCAAGGCTGTTTGACCGTATAGCGTATATCCTATATATTTAACCCTAAAGCTACTGCGCTACGCCTCATAACGAATGGAATTTCACGCATTCCCAGCTGAGTCGCTGAGACGTCCTCGCAACGTTTCTCACCTACATTTCGTAGATCTCCATAGCGGCAGCCCTTCTCTCCGCGCTCCCTTCATTTCTTCCACCAATCTCGGTAGTAACCTGCGTGAGAATATTATGATAAAGAACGTACTGATGTCGACCATCAGGAAGCGGAGCCAAGTCTCAATATCCAACGCCTGCGACGAGCGTAGCGAGTCACAAGAAGATTGGCGTTAATGAGATAGAATTACGTAGCGGCGATAATGGCATTGATATCAAGACTGAAGCCATTAGCACAGACGTATTGTGACCGTAATTGTATATTCGCAGCTCGTCGCTTCGCTCTTTCTTTGCGGCTTCTCACCTCCAAAGCCATCATCACAAATTCGTGAGACTGTATGTACTGCTCTACTCTCACAAGATTAATCGGAGCCTTCTGAGGCGCTGCGAATTGCATCGGAAAGGCATCGGATAGTTTCTTAAACATTTTAATACCCTGCTTTATCCTCCCCTCTTGAATTGCGGTTTCTCCCGCGTCCATCGTGCTCATGTAACCCTCGCGATCATAACCATCCATTTGATCGATATCGGGGATGCATATTTTTTTGCGCGTCTTCCAGTCCATTTTTGGCAGACGCGGGAACAGTAATAGATGTTGTGACAGCGGGAGCAGGTTTGGATGGGGGTGTGGGGTTGGAGGTGTTGCAGATGATGCAGTTTTGGTTTAGGGAGGGAGGGGAGAAGTTAGTGAGGATGTTAATCCTGTGAGAGCGTATTAGAAACGAGTAGCGATGAGAAGCGACGACGGCGTTGAGACTGGAGCTATTCTCTTGTACTCGACGATGCTGAGGTTCGCAGAACAAACGTGGATACCACTTTGATTCAGCGCAAATATGGTTCGGAGAAGTAGTGTCTGAGATATCTATGGTACATGAAAGTGCTCACATGATAGTTAAACGTTAGTTGCGTGACGTTCTGATTCATACACGAGGAAAGATCTACTCAAAATCTACTTCTCAGGTGATATGACTAGCAGCGAATTCCAGCTCTTTCCGACGCTCAAAACGATGTCCACAAACCCCTTTGCGGAAAAGGAAGGTGACAGCGACGGCGAGCATGCCTCAACGAACCCCTTCTCTCCCGACTACAAGGGCAGCCAGACCTCCAAAACGATCTCCCAATCCTCGAGCAGCGATCCCGGTGCCAAATCCTCCACCAATCCATTCAGCGACGACGACGATGAGGAATTGAAGGGGAGTACGAACCCACTTTCGGAGGACGAGGAGGATAACGATAACGATCAACCAGATGTCTCAAACAACACTACAACACACACAGCGGAGACAAACACGAATCCTTTCGCACAAGATGATGGGGAGGACAATGAGGAGGACGAGGAAGTGTCCAATCTCAATCCCAACCCAATCCAAATCCACCCCCCCTCGCCCCCACAAACCGATCGGGCGGAGACCCCCGAAGCCGTTCGCATGCGTCGAGCCGTCTCCGAAGCTCTTCGAGGTTCCACCTCTTCCCCCTCCCGTCACAGCACTGCTTCTTCCATAACCTCCCCCTCTCCTAGCGCCGTTGCACACGGCAGCGACTTCATCTTCGATGGTGCTCGTGGAAGCAGTTTCACTCAGAATCAGTACCAGAATCCTCGGTTCATGACTCATTCTCTGTCTCACAGTACTGCGTCAACATCGGATCACGCTCTTGCTCATGAGCCAATGGCGATCCCGTACCCTGATATCACCTTTTCAACACCTCCTATGTTTAAATCTTTAACTTTTTATATTCACGGTGGTACCTCCGCAGAGTTGAATCTACTAGATTCTGACGTAAATGAGTTAGAGCATACTTTGAGTTTAGTTGAGAGTCATGTTGAGGAATTGAAGGAGGCTTGTGATTTTTGTATGGATGAATGTTTGGAGGTGGAGAGGAAGTTTCATCAGGGGTTAGGGAGGAAGAAGGAGGAGGTGAGACGGGGGGTGAAACGAATATTTGTGGAAAATACTAAGATGGAAATGGAATAACAACATGAAAATTTACCAACAACACCACCAACCCATAACACCCCCACAGCTCCAAGACGTCAAGAAGGACATCGTCGCGATCCAGCACAGCTACGCCACCGGTCAGTCCCGCCGGGGAGGTGGGGGAGGAGTCATCGGAGAGGTGAGAAACTGTCTCGTCACGAAAAAACGCGCGAGGACGACGTCCCAGCCGACGAGGATGTGGAGACGAGAGCGAACGAGACATTAAGAATTCTTAACTAACTCGTCGAGCAGCGGCTGCGAAACGGGGAGGACGTCAGGAAGAAGTGCAACGAGGCCCGGTCGATACTTGAGGCTTTCTGGGCTGTTCAGGCCCTCGCTGAGAAGTTGTCGACGTCGAATCAGAGTTTGAACGACTTTGATCCTCCCCCGAGCTTCTGGGCGGAGGTACCGCAGGTCTTCAAGGACCACGGTAAGGGCGTGCACGTCTGCCGTGTCATCAATACTATTTTGAAGAGCATGAACACGCAGCAGCAGGACTTCGAGAAGACAGGACAGCTTAACCGCATCTTACTGGATAACCTCGAAAAGGAGATTTTGGTTAAGTTCGAGGATTGGTACAAGATGGACGCGAGGAAGGAGGTGAGCAAGAAGAGGAGCGAAGTGACGGATTAAACCTTACGGTATTGGATTACTCCCGCTCCTCGTTTACGCTATCTCCACCGCTAACACGCTCGCTGCGCTCGCGCTCGCTTCGCTCGTCGCAGTCCTGGTGGGAGGCCGGGAGGGCCATCCGCGGTTTAACGGTGAACGACGACGCCTTCTTGATCAACGGGTACTACGGCTTCATCGTGCAGAATAGGCTCAAGAGTTTAAGTTCCACGACGATGTTCGGGACCATAACGGAGGTGATCGGAAGAGTCGCTGAGATATTGAAGAGCGAGCGGGAGGTGAGACCGCGAAGAAGGGAGAGGGGAGCTAGAAATGGGAGGATTGAGCTATTATAGCGAGAGGAGAGGAGCGAAGAAACGACGATTCAGTTTAGAATGTTCTTAATGCGAGGAGTGAGAGCGACACTTGCGAGGAGCGAGAGCAACCATTCAAGTTGCAAATCCGTCGCTTCAGCTCCACATCCTCGTCGCTTCGCTCCTCGTTCGCTCAATAAGGACTTTTTATTTCTAACTCGTCGCTTCTCCCCTCGTCCTCGCGCAGCTGTGCAACACCGTGTTCCCTTCAACTTCCACGAGCAGCAGCGGAAACAACCCGAACGACTCCACGTCGCAGGCGTTCAAGGGCGTCGTGTCAACCGTCATCGACGATGCGCTCCTTCCCATCATCAACTCCGACGACCTGTGCAACTACAACTCCATTGACGACATAGTCGAGCTCGTGACACAGATCAGAAGGCTGGAAAAAGACTGCGGACTGGAGGCGAACGAGGCTTGGACCGAGAAGGCCAAGAACAGCTACATGGAGACCGAGCTGAAGAGGTGAGAAGCTGTGATGACGACGCCCAGTGAGGAGCGAACGACGACAACGAGGAGCGAAGCGACGATTTAAATTATGCGATATTGGGTCACTCTGCTCCTCGTTTTTGCAATCTCCACCTCTAACACGTTTCGCTTCGCTCGCCGCTCCTCGCAGCATGAACATGAAGTTCAAGGGGGTTCTGAAGAAGGTCAGGGGAGTCAAAATGACCAGCGGGGACGAGACGGTGATTGAGAGCGCAACCAAATTTTCGGTCCTCGTGAGGTAAGACGAGGACGAATTTAAGCGAGGAGTTTTCTATACTAACTCGTCGTTTCGTTTCGCCGCAGCTCTGAAACCTCCAACTCACTTTGCGCGATCTGCATGGAGGCCATCACGCACGCCAAGTCCATGTACGTCGCCGACCCGCCCATGTTGGCCAAGGCCATCGGGTCGCTTTGGGGCAGCACCTGCGTATTCTTCTGCCACGGATTCATTCTGCCGGTGCTCTCGCTCTTGGAGGAGACTTTGCCAAGGTCGGCGCCGTCCGTGAGTTTAACGCTGCCCTTGTATGAGCCCCACAATTTAGGAGTCGAGGAGGACTTCTGGTCATCTGTTACGAATGTTATTAATGTTTGTCGTATTTACGACGACGTTGTTTGGGGAAGTGGGGGTGCGGGGGATGAGGAGGAGGAGGAGGAGGAGGAGGAGGGAGGGGGGGGGGGGGAGGGGATAACGATACGGTGTCGCGATTGTTGAACGACGCCGGAGTCATGACCGAGCTGACCGTTGCGAGGGAGAGGAGGTGAGAGGGGGGGGGTGGGGGGAGTGAGCGAAGCGACGAGTGAACGAAGCGACGAGTTACCGAAGTCGCTTCCAATACTTATTCACGCCTCTATTTTCTAACTCGTCGCTTCGCTCCTCGGACATCGTCTTCGCGCAGAATTCGCTTCGTCAAAGATATAGAAACGGCAGGCGGGAACGTCATGATGAGCTCCGTCGACTGCATCGTGGAGCACTTAAAGTGGCTCTTGGTGATGGGCGAGCAGGTACGAAGTCGCGCGAGGAGCGAAGCGAATAGCTGGGAATATGACAATTACGTTCGTAATTCATCTGCGCTAGTAGCTTTAGTCTAAACTCTCAAGTCGCTTTCATTCACTTCTTAATTCTGACGAGCTACTGCGAGGAGCGAAACGACGAGTAAAGTAGAGAACGCGTTATCTTGCACTCGTCGCTCAGCTCCTCGCTGGGAATGCGACAATTATGTATCATCTGCGCTAGTAGCGTTGGTCTAAACGCTCAAGTCGCTTTCATTCGCTTTGTATTCAAATTCTTTAACTCAAAACTTCGATTCGCTATATTCGTCGCTCGCAGGCGAATAAATCGTCGTCCGCGTCGCACTCCATCATGCACAGCACGGACAAGGGCCCTTACTCGATCGGCAACCCGGAAGACTTGGGCTCGAGCTGCAGCGCAGGAGTCGAGGAAGTCGTCAAGTCCTTGCAGGCCCGGCTAGGGGACGTGGAGGGCGGCGAGAGCAGGGACGAGTTCTGGAACACCGTCATGACGCAGGCGTACGACGTCTTCGTTGATCGCATCCTGAACCACTTGAAGGTGTCGGTTATGGGCAGCATTATTTTATCGAGGGACGTCGAGAGCATAAGGACGTTCTGCGAGGAGGCGGCGGGGAAGCACAGCTTGTGCTTGCAAAAGTGGGAGCATTTGAGAGAGCTGCTGTGCGTCTTCGTGACGCCTCCCGAGGCGCTGTCGGTGATAGTGCAGAGTTTGTTGGGGGGTGGGGTGGTGAGCGACAAGGACATCGTGGTGAAGTTCTTGGCGAGGAGGACGGACTGGAGGAGCAAGGGAGGGCTGAGCAGGAGCGCCTACGCGAACGAAATTTTGGCGGAGCTGAAGGTGATGGATGGCGGAGGGGGAGGAGGAGGGGGAGGGGGGCGGAGGATTTTGGGGGAGGTGGATTTGGAGAGTTTCCGGGGGTGAGCTTCGCAGAGGGAGTGAAGAAGAGCGAGGGGAAGGATGGGAGTGGGAGGAGCGGACTGGGCTTTGGGAGCGGAGGAGGCTTTGGAAGCGGAGGGAGCTTTGGAAACGGAGGAGGCAAGAGTCCTTTCGGCAGTGGAAATGGTATGAAGGGGTTCAAGATGCCAAGCATGAGTATATCCAAGTTCAAGATGTCTGGTTGGAAGAGCAAGAAGTAGAAATTAATAATTAATGTTTGCTAGTTCGAATTTTATTAGTTTAAACCAAATATGAAGGGTAAGTGTTATGGTTATGGTTATGGTTATGGTTATGGTTATGGTTATGGTTATGGTTATGGTTATGGTTATGGTGAAGAAGTCGAAGAGGGTTAGGGTTAGGGTTAGGGTTAGGGTTAGGGTTAGGGTTAGGGTTAGGGTTAGGGTTAGGGTTAG
>BLQM01000193.1:1095-19415 GCA_012489335.1 Triparma laevis f. inornata
TGCACAGCCTCCATCTGCGAAGGTGACACCGTCCTCTGGGAAGGCAGCTGGCTTTCCTCCATCTACACAGACTCCCCTCCCCTTAACCCCCGACCCCTTCTTCACAACCCCCTCCGAAATAATCTCCGGTGACAACACCTTCAAAATCCAAGTCATTTGCACCCCAAAAGGCCTCTCTTTCGACGGAAGCTACATGCTTGATAATGGCGATGGTATGGAGTCAAAAAGTGACATTAAAAACATCATGGATTCGTACACCAAACACGTATACATTGGATCAGGGCTGACTGAGTTCGGAGCTTTCGTTACTTTGAGCTGTGAGAAGGATGGGGTGTTGACTGTAGTTAGGAGATACGTTTCAGAGAAGGACGCGAGGAAAGGGGGGTGGACTGAGGATGCCAAGGATTTACTCGAGGTGAGGAGGGAGTGATGTGGAGAGCGTAGCGGCGAGAGTAGCGAGCAATTTAAAAGCACCCGTTACGTTCTCGCTCATTTTTATAAACAAATATCTGACTCATGCACACTCACACACACACACACATATACCCTTCATCAGGCTTCCCGTCCCTTCTCCTTCGAATGCCGCGCTGACTGGGAAGAAGTCCTCCCCCGCATCATGAACCCCCCTCGACCTGTGAAACGTCAAAAGACCACTGAAAAAAAGATTCAAAATAAATCGCGAACTGAAGCATGATTTAAATATGAATAAGGACGACATGTTTGCTATTTTAATACACTCGCTTTACAATCATTATTCTCCATTTCAAATTAAAATACATGCAGGTCCTTCTCTTTCGCTCCCTTACAATTTTCGGAGGTGTGCGACAATCCTTTTGTTATCCTCAAGTCCAATATTAGACGGCACGAGTTCAAAGCACTTGCTAAAAACGCATTTACAAAACTTATGAAGCGAGTCCGGTACCATCATCGATTTAAATTTGAAGCAATCTTCAAAGGCAGCTTCGCGTATTTCTTTTAGGTTCGTGTGTCGGAGATCGACGTTTTCTAATGTGATACAACCACTGAAGGCGCATTCATCAGTAACAGTTAAAGTCTTCGGAAAGGATACGCTCGTTATAGACTTGCAATCACTAAACGCGCAATAACCAATTAACGTAACACCCTCAGGTATATCAATGACCACGAGATTACTTGCGTAAGCGCAAGAATATCGTCCAAGCTGAATTATATTTAAAAGGAAGATAACACGCGTTACAAGTTCATGCTTGATATCCATCGATGCCATCCAATTCCAATTTATATTTTTTCCTTCATGAACCAAAATCTCTCCGCTCGCAACTCCCTGATCGAAAGCTTCATCGGCAATGATCTTCCAAGCCTTCGTCGTAAATCTCAACTTCATCAACGTTGAAGCGTGCACGAAAACAACTAATAGTCTCATAACATTAACCGTCGCCATAAAGTTGTCAACAGTCGAAGCGGAAGAAGCGGTCAAATCGGTTGGAGCGGGAGGTGTGGTGGAGAAGAGTTGTTGGGAGCGGAGGTGTGCGATGACTTCGGATGTAACATCGTCATCGTTGATCTCATCGTTTATGTCGATGCAATCTGGGACTAGCTTGTCGCATTTGTAGAAGATATCGTCGCCAAAAGTTTTAAGCGAGTTTGGGATCGTCATCGATTTTAGTTCTGAGCAATAGTCGAAGGCCGCGTTACCTAATTCTTGAAGGTTTGTGTGGAGGAGATCGATATTTTTTAGACTGGAACACCAACCGAAGGCGCCATCTTCAATTAATCTTAACGTCGTCGGGAAAGATACGGTAGTCAAACTACGGCATTCATAGAAGGCATTTTCGCCGATCCTCTCAATGCCTTCGGGGATTTCTACGATGATGAGGTTGGTAGCGAAGGCGCAGGCGTGCTCACCGATCTTCGTAAGAAGGAAGATTGCCCGTGATATGAGTGCACAAATCTCTTTTCGATGCCTAGCAATATCGTAACTTATATCCTTCCCATCATGAACAATCAACTCGCCGCTCTGAAGGCCCTCATAGATCATCGCATCCGCCGCAGCGTTCCAACCCTTCGTCGCCAACCTCAGCTTCGTCAACGTTTGTACGTGAACGAACTCAACGAAGTGTCGACGGAACTCAGGTGTGTACATGAATTGATCGGTCGCAGTGGTAATCATCATCTCCGTCGAGGGAATCTCAATCGCCTCGGTCTCAATAATTGAAGAGTTATTTTCATTCCCCTCGTCCTCTTCAATAATTGTCACGCGAGTTATTAAAGTCACATGATCATCGGTAGACTCGGAGGCTGAAGAGTCGGACATCGCGATACTTAGATTTCGAGAAATTGACTGCTAGTGTTTTTCAGCTTTTCTTCCCTCATTTTTTAGGTCGTCGATTTCATAGTCCCACAGTCAACCCAGCGTCTGTTCTGTTTTCTACGCGTTCTTGAAGTACATCAGCCCTCCATAGTTTTTCCTGAATTTCACCTACCGCCTTTAATAAAGAAATCTACACATTCCCGATCTTCACGATTTCGTGGCGCTCCGATCGAAGCTTTAACGTCTCAACACACTTGAGTTCCGTTCACCATAGTCCTAGAACACCTTCCTCCAAAATATGCCATCAACACTAGTCCTCGTCCTCGGAGACTCCGGTCGTTCACCTCGCATGCAATATCACTGTTTATCGTTGCTTGATAATAATCATGATGTTACATATTTAGGATATGCTGGTACTCCCATCCTCGATTCCCTCCAATCCCACTCAAAATTAAACGAAGTCCGCGTCCAACCTCTCAACCTAAACTGGTCTCGCCCATTCAAACCACTATACTACATCCTCCGTGCCCTCACCCTAATCCTCCAAATTTTAATATACGCAAGAGGGAAATATGATCTAATCCTTCTCCAAAATCCCCCGTCACTTCCAACACTCTTTCTTGCGTACATTCTAATTTATATATACGGGAATAAACGGAAAGCGGAAGTGATAGTTGATTGGCATAATTTAGGGTATACAATGTTTAAGGAGGAGAATTGGTTTATTAGGAAAATTGTTAGAGTTTATGAATCATTTTTTGGGAGACTTTTGAGTACAAATTCGAACGGGTTTTGCGTTTCAGAAGGGATGAAAGAATGGTTAGGTTTAAATTTTGGAGTATTAAACGTGGAGGTATTACACGATAGACCTCCTTCTTTCTTTAAACCAACTAGTTTATTGGATAAACATGAATTATTTGAGAGGATAGGTTTAAAAGGATTTACTGAAAAAAAATGGTTGTCAAATAATAAACTTGACATTGAAAAGACAAAAATTGTGGAAGTTACAAACAGACCTAAACTTATAATAAGTAGTACTTCCTGGACTCCTGATGAAGATTTTTCAATCCTCTTCAACGCTCTCCAAAATCTTGATAACTCTCTAAAAAATGCTCACAATCCAGATAACTTCCCAAATATTTTATGTATTGTTACGGGGAAGGGACCGCAGAAAGAGTTTTATGAGGAGAAAATTGGGAGGATGAAAATGGAGAAGGTGGAGGTTAGGACAATTTGGTTGGAGAGTGGGGATTATCCTATTTTGGTTGGTGAGAAATTATCAACAACAATTTTTGGGTTCAAACGTTTTTAAAGATAATTTCTAATTTCTAACACACCGAGCTCGCTTCTCATCATTCAAAGGTTCGGCGGATTTAGGTATATCCCTCCACACCTCCACCTCAGGTATCGACTTACCAATGAAAGTAGTAGACATGTTCGGTGGTGGCGTACCTGTTTTAGCAGTTGACTTTAAATGTTTAAGTGAACTTGTTAAAGATGGTAAAAACGGGAGAGTTTTTAAGGGCGAAAAAGAGTTGGAAGATATTTTGAGGAGTGTGTTGGGGGAGGAGAAGGTTTTGAATAGGTGAGAGATGTGTGTGGGGTTTTGTGTTGATTTTGTTAGGATTCTAACTTGCTTTTTTTAATAGACTTAGGAAAGGTGTAGGTGAAACAGTCAGATGGGAAGAAAACTGGAATAATGTAGCATTACCCGTGATTAACTCAGCGTTAGAAAAGCGTTCTTCGAAACCTAAAAATGAACTCCGATGGAAGGGAACAGGTTTGATGATTTTCGCAGGGATGGTTTTCGGAGTTTACTTGAATTATTAATGATAGTTTTAATTTAAGCGTTTTTGGTTTTGTAATACAAAATGGTCGCCTACGGCCTTGACCTTAATCTTTTTCCTAAACTTCAAAACTTCAAAACTTCAAAAACTCCCTCATTACTCTGAAACTTTCTTCTTCTTCCCAAAAGCGCTCCCGTATGCCATCGCGACAAAGCCAGCTCCGCCGACAATATTTCCGAGGGTAACAGGAATGAGGTTTTTCGCAACAAACTGCCGTTAGGGTTAAGGGTGGCGCCCAACGTTTGCGGTTCTTGAGTTAGAATTTCCTCAAATCCCCTCCCCCCCCACTTACAAACTCACCTCTCCAACAGTTACCTCCGCCCCCATCATCATCCCCAACGGAATAATAAACATATTAGCAACACTATGATCCAACCCCATACTAACAAACGCACTTATCGGAAACCAAATAGCAACCATTTTAGAAGCTAAACTCGTACATCCGGCGGCCATGTAGACGGCGAGACAGACGAGGTAGTTGCAGAGGATACCGCGGGTGAAGGCTGTTAGGAGCGCCATCGAGCATTTTGAACTCGCGATAGCTACGGGAGCAGCCGCACCAGCTAAAGTCTTCGTAGTGAACACTAAATACGCAAGTAACAAACTACCGACGAGGTTGCCAAAGTAAGAGGTAATCCAGGACTTGCGGAGTTTGGAGAGAGTCGTTTTACCTTCGCGGAGGGCGGAGGTTAGGAGGAGGGTGTTGCCGGTGAACAGCTCACCGCCGGTTGCGAGCGTTAGCATGAGACCGAAAGGGAGGCCTAGGGGGTGTGCGAAGGATGTTAGATAGGGTTTGAGCGAGCAGGGCTTGGATTTTGTTGACGTTGTAATGGTGTGCTCTCTCAGCCGCATTTCTGCAGCCGATTTAGTTGCTTCTAGAGTATCCACAGTGTGCGCCCCTTACATACGCCAAGGTACGGGATCCGCTTTCAGAGATTTTATTAGAGTCTTAGATATATCATCATCGAGCAGCAAAATCATCACTATCGCTCTTCAATCTTCTCACCGAATGCACCGAAGATCAACTTCTGAAGCCCAGGGTTCGATGCAGCCAGACCGGGGCACGCGCCTCCAATGGTCAAAGCGAGATACGCGCCGAAGCCGATGTGAGCGCCGCTCATCATAGCTAGCTTGAAAATCTTCGAGCTCGACGAATCGCCTTTTGCCGCTCCTAGCGTCGCAGCCTTAGCGTACAGGTCGGGAGGAGCTAGTAGCTCAGGAGGAGATCCATCAATCGCCCCAGCACGGAGAGCTAAGGGACTAGTTGGCGTAGTTTGCTATTTTTGAGAGGGTTAGCAAAACAAAAGACGAATGAGATCAGCGCATCGTCGGTATTTCAAAGTTGTTGCTCTTGAAGTACGAAGCGATACAGGAACTGTCGAATCTTCGAGGGCACTTACAGGTATAACGAATGCGCTGGAAGCCGCCAGCAAACCAAGGGTGATACTACAGATAGAAAATAAGCGCATGATCGAAATTTGTATCTTCTGCCTGTGAAATCCATTTTTTGAATCAATATTTCTCCCTCTACCGTACGTCCGCGTGCTATTCACGTTAACGCGCACGTTTCCGTACCTCTAAACCGCCTCAAACTCTATCCACATTCTCTCAACTTTTCTAAAACTGATCAAACCAAGCGCAGAACACGCCGGCCGATATACACATGCCGCCTCCGCACCACCTCCCCTTCTATGATCCCACCCGCAACGAATATTGGGGGTATAAGCATTCAGCTTTGATGGCTGCGTTTGTAGTTGCGATGAATGTATTTATGATTGGGTTTATTTATTGTGCAAGGTGCATAACTTGAGGGCGACAGGGATGAGGACGATGATGGGGTTGTTTTTCGATGATGAAGATATAGCCTAATGTGTTTAATACCTCTGACGACAACGCGTCGCTTGTTAGTTCCCCGTGGGGAACGTAAGACGGGCGCTATGAAGAGAAACCAGTTTCGACTATCACATTTCCAATAATGCGACTGAGAATTTCAACACCATCATTTTCAAGAACGTGTTGTTCACACAATCGAAACCTGCACGCATTCTAACCCCCAACCCCCCCCTCGCCAGCCGCCGTCCACGCCACTACCGCGCCAAGTCAAGCGAGCTCGAGCTCTCCGAACTAAACCACCACAAATACTCCGTCCAACTGAGCGCCTCAACTTCCATCGACGAAGATACCGAAATGGCAGAAACCCGCCCCTTCATCTCCCCCATCCGCTCCCGCTCCCGCTCACGCTCCCCCTCCGCCCCCCCTCACATATACCCTAAATCTCCCTCGCATTACTCCAACGTCACCAACGTATTCCGAAACTAATTAATAACAAACGATACATTTTTTTCTAAATCAAATTTCAATTGTTTTTCGTGCGAATATAACCTTAACCCTAAATCTTAATCTCAGGAGTCGCGACGTTCTCTCTATCAACCCCCTCCCTCCCCCCGAATACCCCCCCCCCCATACCTCTTAACCCCAACCCAACCCAAACTCTCCTTAAAGCTCAGCCCCGACCCCCTCCAAATCGTCAATGTCAAAGGCATCCCCGTCATCCTCCTCATTCTCGTCCTCCAAATCCTCCTCATCTTCCTCCGGCTCAATCTCCTCCTCCAGATCAAAGCTCTCCACCCCCATATTATCCTTGAGCACCCTCAACATCCTCTTGTTGTAATCCTCAATCTCCTCAATCTGAAACCCGCTAATCAAACTCGCAGTATCATAAAGCATCATAGCAGCATCCTTCGCCCCCTGACTCCTATCATCCTCCAAAACCATATCCAGCAACTTCGTGATCAACGGATGACGGGGATTAATCTCCATGGTCTTCTGCGCGTTCAAGTAACTGTTTTTGTTACTATCGCTAAACGCCTGCGCTCTCATGATCCTCTCCATATTCGCCGAATTTCCCCATTGACCGGTAACGATCACTACAGGGGAGTCTTCGACGCGTTGGGAGACGACGACCTTGGCGACGTTCTTGTCGTAGGTTTGTTTTAGGAAGCGGGTTAGGGGTTGGAATTTTTTGTTATAGGCTTTTTCGCGTCCGGCAACGAGGTCTTCGTCTTCGTCGCCGAATTTTAGGCCTTCCTTCGTAACACTCATCAACCTCTTGCCATCGAACTCGGTAATCTGCAATGAGCGTAGCGGTCGTGCGAAGATTGTTGTTGACGTGTTAGAATTGAGTAGGGGTGAAGGGTGACACTGAGACATTTAGCGTAACTGAATTACGACCGTATTTGTTGCATTCCCAGCTCATCGATTAGCTCTTCGCTGATCTTTGTCCTCGCTACTCCGCTCACCTGCTGCATGGCGTACTCGTCGATGGGATCGACCAAATACAAAATCTCTAAGCCCTTCTTGTGGAGCTTCTCGCAGAAGGCGGACTTGCTGACGGTGTCGATGTCGGCGCCCGCAATGTAGTAGATGTGCTGCTGCCACTCCTTCATGTCTCCGACGTAGTCCTCCAGAGATCTCCAGTCGTCCTCTCCCGTCTTGCTGGTCTTGTACCTGAGGAGCTTAATGAGCTGCGACGAGCATAGCGAGACGCGTGAAAATTGGCGATAATTTGTTAAAAAATACGTGGCGATGATAGTAATGCCAGCATTTGAAGCTACTAGCGCAGAAGTATTACGACCGCACATATCTTAATCGAAGCGAGGAGCGAAGCGACGAATTGAACGGGGGGGGTTCAATATGAGCAGCGATTTCGAAGAGCCTCCTCGTTGTAATTACGACACCTTCGTAATCTCATCGCTCTGCTCCTCGCTAGTTTATAAAGTTCTTAATGCTCTTCGCTTCGCTCCTCACAGTTACTCGCGTAAATATCGTAATCTCGGCTCGTCGTTTTGCTCCTCGCAGTGCCTCACCTTGCTCCTGTTGCTTGAGTCCTCAATGACTCCTAGCTTCATGCTCTTTCCGAACTGCTCCCAGAAGCGAATGTAGGGCGCCTTCTTGACATCTCCCTTCTCGTCCTTGTCAGCCTCGAACTCGGCGTCGGTAGTGGCCATCTTGCGGAGCATTTCGAGGGCCTTGCGAACGATCTTCTTGCCCATGACCTTGAGGATCTTGGACTGCTGGAGGCTCTCACGGTTGACGTTGAGTGGTAGGTCGTCGGAGTCGATGACTCCCCTGATGAAGTTCAAGTACTGAGGAACTAGGTCGTCGAACTGCGAGCGAAGCGAGAGCGAGCGTGTTAGTTAGAAACATTAACCACTCAACTCGTCACTCCTCGCCTGCTCCCCAAACTTCTCACCTCATCGGAAATCAAAACCTTTCTGACGTAGAGCCTGATCTTGGCCTCCTTGTCGTAGTACCTGTCCCACATGTCGTGCGGGGCTTCGTCAGGGATGTACATGATGCCTTTGAACTCGACCTCTCCCTCCGCCTTGAAGTGAATCCAGTTCTCGCTGGTCGTTCCGTCCTTGCTGAGGTTGTTGTAGAACTCCTTGTACTCGTCGTCAGACACCTCGTCCTTCTCCCTCGCCCAAATGGCGACGCTGTCGTTTGCGCGGACCCATTCGAACTTGAACACCTGCGACGAGCGAAGCGAGTCGCAAGAAGATTGGTGTTAATGTATTAGAATTGCGTAGCGGTGGTAGTGGCGTTGATATCAAGACTGAAGCTACTGGCGCAGACGAATTACGACCGTAATTGTAGTATTCGCGGTTCTTACCTCCTTCTTGATGCTGGGATCGTGGACGCTGTCCTCGTCTGGGTCGTATCCTCCCTCTCCGAGGGGGACCTCGACTCCGCCGACCTTGATCTTGTCCGCAGACACCTGTGACTCATCCTCGTCGTCCTCCTCTCCCTCATCATCGAGGTCTTCCAGGTCGTCTTCGTCCTCGTTTCCGTCCTCGTACTCCTCTTCATCCTGCGTTGTAAAAAATTCGTTAGCAAAACAGTAATAATCTCCCAAACCCCCCCTCTCCCCAATCTCACCTCCGCCAAAACCGTCTCCGCCACCGTCTTCCTCAAATAAATCGGAAAAGTAATAAACTCCGAATACTGCTCCGAGCGTAGCGAGTCGCATTCAGATTGTTGTTCATGAGTTAGATTCGCGTAGCAAAGATAGTGTCGTCTCCATCTAGACGTGAACGCAATGTTTGCTCCTTTTGTATAACTCTTCGAATTCCCTTCATTCCCATCCTCATCGTTTCTTCTCTCGCTCTCATTTCGAGTCTCACCTTTTTAACCATACTCTCCAACTTATAATCATCCAAGAACTCGCTAGCATCATCCTTCAAATACATCGTAATTTCAGTCCCCCTCCCCAAAGTATTCCCCCGAGGATCCTTCCCAACAGCGAAACTACCGTCAGCCATACTCGTCCAAACGTGTTGATTCTCATCATCATTACTTTTACTAGCGACGGTTACGCGGTCGGAGACGAGGTAGATGGAGTAGAAGCCTACACCGAATTGACCGATCATGGAGAGATCTTCGTTACCTTCTCCACCTAGTTGTTCCATGAAATTCGTCGTACCCGATTTAGCGACTGTTCCGAGGTTCTGCAAATTAACGACATTAGAAAAACGAGTGAAACCGAAACTCTCCCCTCTCCTCATTCTCACCTCAATCAACTCAACTTTCGTCATCCCCACCCCCGTATCCGCAATAGTAACCGTCCTACTCTCCCTATCAAAACTAATCCTAACCTCCATATTCGGCTCTCCCTCCAGTGCACTTTTATCCGCAATACTCTTAAAACGTATTTTATCGAGAGCATCTGCGACGAGCGTAGCGAGGAGCGGCGAGCGAAGCAAGCCGAGGAGCGAGGCGACGAGTTAGTTTATAATGATGTTCTTGATGCTCTTAATGCTCGTCGCTTCGCTCCTCGCAGTGGCGAAATATCGTACTTCCAGCTCATTGATTCGCTCCTCGTGGTGCCNGGGGGGTGAATTGGTGGAGTTTCGGCCAGGCGTGAGCGAAGCGGGGCAAAGCGAGGCGAGAAAACCCAACCCGCATACAAGTACCACCACCGAACCCCACCCTTGCAAGTCTGCCCTGGCTTGGCGTCGGAGAAAGGGGAGGGAACGTGGAGGGGGTTGGATGTTACACATTGAAGTAATACGATATTGCGAGGCATCAGCGCGTGTTACGTGTCTTATTCACGTCGTTGCTCCATCTCTAAAAAGCGTTTTCTTGTTCTCGATTTACTTCTTTAAGTTAGCAGACGAATTTAGAAGAAGTTTACGGAACCGTTTAACCACTCTCCATTAACCATAGAAAAAAGCCGCCACTGTCACGGTGAAAAAACTCAGACGTGTAATATCACAATAACGGTGCAAACATGTATTTGAAATCAGGGATGATGTACGTGAAAATGATATATTGGTGTGTATTTGGAGCGCGATACGGAACGGAATCCCGTAATTAAAACTATCCTCATTCTCATCAAACCATAACCGAAAGATCGATGGAGATGTTGAAACTTGGGTTTTAAGATTTCAAGATTTTCAGAATCAGTAAATAAAATAACGTACGTTTAGTGAATTTTGAGTATCTGAGTAAACAATCAATATGGGACATTTCCTGTTGAGATCGCCAAATGGCAGGTGCCTCCTCATGCTCAAAATCCATCTCCAATACCTCCCACCCAGTCCTTGGTCAAAACGTCACCATGACGTTTAAAGATCGAAAGGCTCGTGCAGAACAGAAGCTTCTTGATAGCTTAGGGGTACGTTGTTTCGTAGGTGGAGCGGGGGAAATTTGAGGACTTAAACGATAGGAGAGACTGTTGCGATCACTTAATTCTGTTTTGGAGGTTTAGTGAATGATAGAGGAAGGGGGGGAGGTTTTGAAAGTGTCAGCGCACGTGATTCATTATCACACTCTTGGTGATATTGGAGGCTTCACAAAAGACGAACGTTTGATCATTATTTTATAGAATAAAGTATATACTAAGGCTACTCCCTCGAAACCATACTGCTCAATTCATCAAAAAACCTCACCCTTGACTCGTAAATATCCTTACTAACCCTGCCCCCTCTCCCCTCACCTTAAACACCCCTTATAACAGAAACCCCGTGAATTCCACAACAAATCCGGCTACGGTAAAGCTCCCTCATCCTCCTCCGTCCTCCTCGTCTCTTCCTCCGATTCCTCCCTCGCCGAAGCTTCAGAAACAACGAACATTGATCCATTCGCGACGACGAAGATGGATTTGGGTGCGATGAAAGCGCAGAAGAGGGCGATGAGGATTAGAGAACAACAGAAGGAGATTGAGGAGGTGAGAACGCAACGTCGAGAGACATGCGTATTACGCGATGGTGGGGGAGTGTGGTGGACGCGCACTGTGGCGAGAGCTGAGTTTAACAAGGGCGAGATTACTTTGCGTGTTGTAGAGATTTTTTTTGTTTGTTTTTCGAGCTCACTATCTTCGTAACCCTCCCCCTCTCCTACTCCCCACTAACCCACCCTCTCCCCCCCAGGTTGCAATCCTCCAATCTGACCCAATGAAAGAAGCCCAAAAACACACCTTCACCCGCCTCTCCTCCAAAATGGAGCTCAAACGCGTGCACCACGACTCCGCCTACAAAACCTACCGCGCGAGTTTGAGGGCTTTGAGTGATGAAATTGAGGGGCTTTATGTTAAGGAGGCTGATTGTGTTAAGGAGTTGCTTGGAGGGACTGATGAGAGTATAAATTTTTTATTTGATGAATTAAATCAAGACTCAATCCTAGAAATGAAACCCCTCACCTACGTAACCGAAATGTGGGAAAACATCAACACCCTCTTAACCCGCCGTACATCCGAAGTAACTCAATTCTCTCAAAACTTAGAATCCTTCGAAGTAACACGTTCAACTACTTTAGCGCAGTATTTAAGGGAGATGGTTGATTTGATGGCGAATATTGGATTGCTGTTGCCGCAGGAGATTGAGAGGGTTGCAGAGATTGAGGCATTTGAGTTGAATGGGGTTATTACGGGGAATAGGAGGGCGCATGCGGAGTTGAATGCGAGGATGGAGAAGGTGAGAAAGGTAATTTAGATAGGATAAGAATAATTAACAACATTATATACTAACAAACGAAAACAACAACAACAACAACAACAATCTTCACAGGAGGACATCATGGAACAAGTCCGTCACCGCGCAGACTGGGAGTCTCGTCTTTCCGCATGGCGTCAGCTCCGCCACGATCGCGCAATCCGCGAGTTCCAACGTGACATCACAGCCGACAACTTCATGAACCCCCCTGACCGCGTCTCTCTCTTCGAATCCTTCAAGCTCGAACAAAAGGAAAGGCATTCAGGCCGTTGTTCCGTCCTCTTAAAATTAGGAAAACTCGGAAACGATGATTTAGCGAGTGAACTCGTTAATAACATCAGAGTCGAGTTCGGTAACCTAAACGCTTCAGAGCTTAAAGGTATAAAAAACCTCTACGATTCACTCGTCAACCTTAAACACACGAAACAAGACGAAGCGGAGAAACGGAGAGAGAGCCTTCGCCACGAACTACACAACTACGGAGCATTGCATTTGGAGCCTGATACGGAGTATTTTGCTAGGGTGATTGATGGGGTTGTGCATGAGCAGGAGTTGGAGGAGTTTATGAGGAAGAGTGGGGGGTTGAAGGCGGAGCTTGTTAAGATTATTAAGTTGTTGAGGGATCCTAATATGATTTATTTGAAGGTGAGGATTATAAGCAGAGGATGAAAGCGAATATATTAAAATTTAATTCATTTTTAACACCACGAGCAGGTACTGGATCAAGCCATTGTCAGTCTGACGGTGGTCCAGTGCGGAAGAGACCTTGAGGAGACCCTCGAACTGCAGGGAAAGAGCAGCCTGAGGAAGATGGCGCAGGACACCTTGGAGCGCCTGCGAAAGGTGAGAAACTAAGAGGAGCGAACGACGACTACTGACAATGCATGATTATTCATTCTAACCCGTTAACATCAATCTTCATGCGACTCGCTACGCTCGTCACTCGCGTAGGCCACTAAGTCCGAGTGCCTCCCCATTCTCCCCCTCCTCAAGCAGCAGTGTACCGCGCTCGCCCTCGTCAACGGCATTGACGAGCTCTTGAAGAAGGAGCTCACCATGGCCGCCGACGGCCTGCAGGAGCTCGTCACCACCGCCGAGCACGCTGCCGAAAACGGCTCCTCCGCCAAGACAGCCAACACCAACAACAACACCACCGCCACTGAAATGGCCAACGCCACCGCCACCTTCAACAGCACCGCAGGAGCAACAAACACCGCCCAGCCCCCGACCAGCAAGGCGCCCTCCGAGGCAGCCAGCAAGAGGAGCAACAGAAGCAGCAGAAAGAGGAGCGTCTCCGTCGCTCCCAGCAAGGGGTGGGAGGAGCCAGAAATCGACATGCTCGCCGTCAGGAGCATCCAGAAGCAGGTCGGCATGCTCCTCGCGTCGTGCGACTTATCAGATGAGTTCAAGGAGGTCTTGGCCGACGCTTTAGTTGGAATGGGAGAGAAAAAGATATGTAACGAAAGGTGAGTAGCCGTGAGGAGTGAACGACGACTAGAGAAGCGAAACGACCAGCTGACAATGCACGACTATTCATTCTAACTCTTCACTTCGCTCCTCGCTTATGCTCATCGCAGGATCGATCAATCCGTTTTCGACGAGGTCACCGAGCCCATCAAGCAGCGCAGCTTCGAACAGGAGTCCTTGATCGACTGGGCCGAACAGTCTCTATCCTCGCAGTCCGTCACGCTCAACAGCGGCGCGGAGAAGCTCTGCAGCTTCTACCACGGCATCGCCGTCATCTTGGAGAGGCACAGGGAGAAGGAGCTCCAGATCGACGACGACGCGTCCGAAATTATGTTCAACTTGAAGGAGGACTTCAGGCTTGCGAACGACGTGAGGGAGGGTGACGAGGCCCACGCGCTGGACCGGTTGCGCCACGCCGCCGACGACAAGGAGCTGGAGGAGAACTTCGCCAAGGTGAGAAACTACGAGGAGCGAAGCGACGAGCTGGGAATGGGAGGTTTGCGCTCGAAAATGAGGATCCATGAGGAGCGAAGCGACGAGTAAAGTAGAGAACACGTTGTCTATGAACGAGGACTTATAGTCTATGAACTCCTCGCTTCGCTCCTCGCCGGAAACACGATAATTGCGCTCGAAAATGAGGCTCCATGAGGAGCGAAGCGATGAGCATTAAGAATGCTCTAAACTAACTCCGCTCGCTAATGCTTGTCGCAGGCCTTGCAGCTTCTGGATCTGATCGAGTCCGAGTACCGAGTCTACCACACCACGGCGACACACGCCGCGATGAAGCACCCCGTCGTCACGGAGGACGAGCACCGCCACTTCACCTTCATGCTCTGCTCGAGGTTCGGTTTGGTGCCCCCTAAAGCCATGGAGTTCCCCACCGAGTCGCTCGAGATTGTGGAGAAGCCCAAGGAGCAGAAGACCGTCACCGTTGGCAAGCCCGGCACCACCGGCGAGGTCAAGGAGGGGCGCGAGGGCGAAGACGAGAAGAAGGAAGAAGAGGAGGTCAAGGAGGAGGGCGAGGGGGGGGGTGAAGAGGAGGAGCTCACGGAAGAAGAGAAGGCGGCCAGGCTGGAAGCTGAAGTGGAGGCCAAGAAGAAGGCCGAGGAAGAGGCCGAAGTCGAGGCGAAGCGTGCACTCCAGCCCAAGACCGCCGAAGAAATGTGGGACGATATCCAGGCCGACTTCAAGACTGAGGCCGGGCAGCACTACGTTTATGGTATCAAGATTCTGCCCGAGGGCATGGTTGGCGAGATGCTCGCCCCTCCTGTCGTCGACGATGAGGAGGAAGAAACCGTCCCGCAGCCCTTCCCTACTCCTGTCAGGACCGTCAAGACCGAAGAGGAGCTGGCGGCGGAAGAGGAGGAACGAGCGGCCGCTGAAGCCGCCAGGTTGGAGGAAGAAGAGAAGGCCAAGAAGAGCAAGAAGAAGGGGGGTAAAAAAGCCGCCAAGGAGGAAGAGCCCGATGAGGAGGAGGAGGTGAGGCGCTAGCGAGGAGAAGCGAGGAGCGAAGCGACGAGCTGGCAATACGACAAATAACCCTCTCCTCGCATTAATAACATTCTAAACTAACTCGTCGTCGCTTCGCTCCTCCGCTCGTCGCTCGCGCAGGCCGGTGACCGCGAGCCGGAGTTCTTCGACGACTTTATGCTCAAGCCCGACGAGGAGCTCGCAGCCATGAACGAGAGCGAGAGGAACGCCTACATCGAGGAGCACGACAACCGCTTCTTTCCTTTGTCTCAGGAGGAGATCGACAAGCTCAGCGACGAGACGTTTGCGGTGTATGGTAAGGTCGTGAGTGAAGTCAACGTGAGGAGGGCCATCAAGGCGAGGATTATGGTGACGGCGAAGGAGAAGGTAAGACTCTGCGAGGACGAAGCCCAGCGAGGAGCGAAGCGCCGAGCTGGGAATACGATTATTTAAGGGAGTAACAATGTGAAGCGACGTAGCTTTAGCCTTATGCCCAAGCACTTTCTTCGTTGCACACTTCTAACACGGCTCGCTTCGCTCGTCGCAGGCCGACTCGCAGCCTGAGGACAAGGACGGCAACACGTGCGTCGAAATCACCTTGCTCCCCAGTGATAAGGTGACGAGTTACGTGGAGAGCCTGAGGGAGAGCTTGCTCGGTGTCATGGAAGGCCAGTCTCAGAAGCGCAGGGTGAAGAACGACGATCTTTGCGAGGAGAGGAAGGAGGACCTGACCGAGGAATTGGAGGAGAGACTGAGGCTCCACTGGCCCAGGAAGGGAAGGACCGAGGTCAAGTACCGCCAACCCAGAGAGGGAGAATTGGTCGCGCACAGGCAGAAGAGCGCAAGGTTCCTGCGCCAGTTTTACAAGCGCTTGGGAGACCAGAACGACAGTTACAATGAGCTGTCGGACGAGGTCACTGAACACGCCAACGAGTTCGTCAACGATGTTAATTCCCTAAAAATCACTTTGAAGGACCAGGGCTCACTCGCGGCTCTCCAGGGTGTCGAGATGAAGTGCAAGAAGTTGCTGGCCATGTTCAAGCCCGAGTGCGAGGATTACCACGAGATGCTTAATTTGCTGGTGACCGTGGAGCCGCAGAAGTTGGCGAACTCTATTACTGAGTTGTTGAGGCTGACCAAGACTTTCCCTAACGGAGGTACGAAGAAGCGAGGAGCGAAGCGATGAGCTGGGAATGAGATAATTACTGTCGTAGTTCATCGGCGCTAGTAGCTTTAGATAAACGTACAGGTCGCTTTCACCAATTCTAACTCATTTATCGCCAATCTTCGTGCGACTCGCTCCGCTCGTCGCAGGAGACTACGACATCCAGGAGGTCAACGACTTGAAGGACTTGTTGGTCGAGCCGAAGGAGAAGCTGGACGCGGTGGTGGAGGACAGGAGGGGCAAAATCATCGCGCTGCAGGACTACGAGGTCGATGCCATGCAAGTCACCAAGAGCTTCAAGGTGGAGTACGAGAAGTGCCTGCAGGAGCTCAGTTTGAGGGAGGTAAGAATCTGCGAGGAGCGAAGCGACGAGCCAAACCCCCCTATATATAAGCGGGTAATCCGGCTACGCTGGTAGCCTTATTAGACTACATGCTTAAGCTGCTTTCGTTGTTACTCATTACTAACTCGTTATCGTCAATCTTGCGACTCGCTACGCTCGTCGCAGGGATTGGGCAAGAAGTACGGAGCCCCGAGGAGGAACGCCCAGGAGAGGCTGAGGACCGAGGTGACGAGGGACGAGTTTAGCGCCAACAGGGTCGACAGTTTACTGACCAAGTTGGAGAAGTTGTGCGAGGCGGCCAAGAAGGGCAAGTCTGTCAAGTTCGAGGGAGAAGAAGACGGCGAGGAAAGTTTGCCTCTGGCGGTCAGGTGAGAAACTGCGAGGAGCGAAGCGACTGTCTTGGAATGCGTTAATTCCGCTTGTTACGCGGCCACGCTAGTAGCTCCAGTCTAGATAACAACGCCACTATTACAGCTACGCTATTCTAACTCGTTAACATCAATCTTCATGCGACTCGCTACGCTCGTCGCAGGATCAAGCACACGACGCTGAGCGTGAGAGGAGCCGTCTTCAGGAGGGTCAAGTACTTGGAGTTCCTGCGGGAGGGCGCCGACGTCGGAGCGGAGGACGAGGTTCCGGAGGACATGGAGGAGCAGGGTGTTGGGGCTTCTCACGTCTTGGAAGATGCCATGGTCGTCGGAACCTTTGAGCAGTCCATCAAGACGATCCAGAAGCAGTGCAAGGAGGAGACCTACGCGCTGTACGCGGGAGAGGGCAAGACCGAGTTATTGGGCGACGCAGGAGTCCCGGAGAGTTTGGCCAAGTGGCTCGACAACAACAACATCAAGGTGCTGGGGCCCCAAGAGGGCGAGATATTGAACGAGGCTGTGACTGTTACTCTGGACGGCGTCAACACCTACACGGTCAAGTACGTCGGCGGGTTGGAGGAGAAGAACGTTAGTGCAGTTTTGATTCGTGAGTACGGAACCAATCCGGTCAGGGCGCCCGAACCTCCCGTCTTCAGGGAGGGCACGAGGGTGCAGGTCCACTTCCAGTGCCACAGGGAGAAGAGCAGGAGGAGGCTCAGGAGCCAAATCATGCGCTTGGAGAACATCATCGCGAAGACGCCAATTCCGCCCAACCCCGCGTGGCTCGGAGCGCCATCTGCGGCGGTCATGGACAGCATGAGACGCGCGGCGAGCAAGAGCGACAGGTTGAGGACGGCCGCTGAGGCCGGCTTCAAGAAGCTCCTGCACGCGTGGGAGGCTGCGAGGCAGAAGCACATCGTTAGTTTAAGGCCGCAGCTAGGAAGCCCGGACGCCAAAGACGAATTGAAGAAGTTGGTGAAGAAGGAGGCCAAGAGGGGCAAGGAGGTCAGGGCGGCGCTGAACAAGTTCAAGACGAAGTTGTTGGAGACGGAGGCCGAGAATGCGAGGTGAGGCGAAGGGAGGAGCGAAGCGTAGAGCTGGGAATGCGACGATCACGGCGCTACTTTTCTCGTTAGTTACTCAATTCTAACTCGTTATCGGCAATCCTCATACGCAGGGACTGTGTTGATAGGCTGACTTCCGTTTTATTGGGGTGGAGCTGCATCTTGGACAAGATGGTCTTGAAGGACGATCTGCTGCCTTTGCCCGGAGACGAGCTGATTCTGCCCAAGAGGAGGAGTTTGAAGAGGCTGAGGAAAGTCGCGAATAGTGGTGCGAAGAAGGCGGAGGGGGGTGAGGAGGGTGAGGGGGGAGAGGGG
>BLQM01000193.1:25044-39127 GCA_012489335.1 Triparma laevis f. inornata
AAGAGAAGAAAAGCTGCTTTTTGTCGTGAAAAATGCATGTTTTTTGTTTATTTTATTATATATGAATGAGAAGAGAGTCATCTTTGTGGCTGCCTGCTCGCTTGGCTCTGTATTCGCATAAATCGCAGTAATACCAAACGACGTCAATACCGTGAACACCTTGTTTGTGTTCTTCGTGTTTGCTTGCTTGCTTTGCTTTGTAGTTACAATTATCTTGATTGCATGGAAACCAGACCACATTGATCCCATGCTTCGCAGCCTTATGATCCTTCATATGAGTTGCGACACTAGTCTTATACTCACAACTGTATATCCCACATATCTTCATAATATTCCCACGCTTATCCCGTCCCACCCCCTCTATCCTTTTCCTCCCCGACTCTTGGGACGTCTTCTTCTTCCGAACTTCTTCCTTGCAGGTTGTTTCTCCACCTCCTGCTCAATAGTTGGGGTTACCTTTGGAATACGCTTTGGAATCAAATTTGCGAGGCGTTTTCTGTTCGCGGTCTAGCAAGCAAATCTGATTCCAGCATGGCTCCCAAAATGGCCATGTTGTTTTGAGTAAGAGTTAACTGCTTGGGATTCATCTATCCGCGTCACTGCCTCTCATACGAATTCAACTCCGCCGCAATAACCCAGGCTTGTACCTGCCTCGCAACCCCCACCCTGTATTGCGTCTGTGGGTCAATCCTTTTACAAAAACTTCGTAATCTGGTTATCGCCTGTACCCCCCCTCCCTTACTTTTAATCTCCACCCTTCCGCCCCACCCCCCCCCAATCCACAATGCCCGCCTTACCTGGACAAAATTCCGGAACCTACGACGCCTCTGCCGGAAAAGTAAACAAAAAAGGCCACACCTCTGGCCTCGTCCGTCGAACAATAATGAACATCCCCCGCTTCTCCTTCAAACGTGAAAAAGATTGGATAAAAAAGGGTCACGTCGAATCCTCCAACGCCGTCGCTAGTAACGTCCGTAAGAAAGCTGCTGACGCAGCCAAGGAGGAGGAGGAGGAGGAGGATGGAGGGAAGTTTGGGGTTAGGGCTAGAGCTGCTGCTGCGGCGGCTAATGAGGAGAACGTGTCAAGGAGGAAGACGGTTGTTGGAATAGGGAAGGCGAAGAAGGTGAGAGAAGACGATTAAATGCGAACGATAATAAGAGATCAAACCTGTTCAAAGGTAGCGGACGGCGTGGGGCACATGCCGCTGTCCAAGGAGGCCCTGTCCCTGGAAGTGGACATCCTGCGGGTCCTTGAGGGCAAGAAGAACGTGATTACGCTCTGTGACACGTTTACGAGTCCGTCTTCCAAGATTTGTCATCATGCCAGAGCTTTGCGCCGGTGGTGACTTGACAGACTTGACAGACTTGAAATCTAACCCCCCCCAACCCCCTCCAGTTTGTAATCGACGGCACAGGTCGCGGCCTCCCAATCCGCGCCTTCCCCGACGCCGCAACCCGCCGCACCCTTTTAATGTACTGCACCCGAAACGGCATAACCCAAAAAATGCTCGAAACCCTCTACGACTCCCACAAAGAAGTAATCGAAGGTCGCTACCATTACGACGGAGCGAAGAAAAAGTGGTATGATTATAGTATTGATAGTAGTTTGGATATATTTGAAGGGCATAGGGTGGAGATGATTGCTTTTGTTGTTTTGAGCCATGCTTTTTTTAAGGAGTATCCGGGGTTGCCGCCGCATGATGGGAAGGATCATAGAGGTATTAGGTGAGGCAAAATATTGAGGCAAAATATAGGGTCTACACGAATAATTATTTCCTAACGACTAATTTATAACTAACCCCATCACAGCTTCGCTCGCTACGTAATCTGGAGCTGCGAAATTTGCCGTCTAAAAGACTATGAGATGATCGACCTCTTCATGAAGTGCCTCACTCAGAAGCCCAACATCGAACCCGACTTCTTCATGAACGAGGGAATGCTTCCCCCGTTTTTCGAGGCTATTCATAGAGACTTTAGGACGAATAAATTCTTGAGGTATTTAATTGATGAGTTACTACCTATTAAGGAGGGGGGGGATATGGGGCTGACGCTAACCGAATTAATCAGATACGCGTATAAGTACCCGGTTTTGCTGTTCCCTATTTTTGACTTTCAGAAAATGTGGAGGAGGAAGATGTTCGGGGAGCACTTTTGGAGTGAGAGGGTTTTCGAGGCGCATGAAAGGCCTGATGAGTATGAAGATGCTCGGAGTAAGTTTGGTATTGAGGTGAGAAGCTGCGAGGACGATGACCGGCGAGGAGCGAAGCGACGAGTATTAACAAATGAACATAATAAACTAACTCGTTGCTTCGCTCCTCGCAGAGCGAGAATTTCAACTTGTTTGCGAGGCTGCCGACGACCAAGAGCGCGTGGACGCACACTGCGAGGAACGTGACCCTTGATTTGCTGGCGGAGAGGAGCAGGAACAAGATCGCCCCTCCTTGGAAGCTGGTCAGCAGGATCATAGCGAGCAGAATCCTGAAGGACAGGTGAGGAACAGTTGCGCTCAAAATGAAGCTCCATGAGGAGTGAAGCGACTAGCAATAAGAACATTCTAAACTACGAGGAGCGGAGCGACGAGATTATGAAGGCGTCATGAATACAACGAGGCGAGTCCAAATGGACGAGTTCTTGCTATGACGAGAAATGTATAATCTCGTCGCTCGTCCAAATGGACTCGTTCAATTCGTCGCTTTGATCCTCGCATAACGAACATTCTAAACTAACTCGTCGTTTCGCTCCCCCTTACCCCCGTCGAAGGTTTGGCTACCAGAACAGCTACTTCTTTTTGAAGCTGCTGGACATGAGGGAAGATTTTGTCCTCGAAAAGGAACAAGAAATCAAGACCAAGGCCTTGGAAGACGGCGAGCTCTTGTACGACGAGTGGTTGAAGGCTGAGTTCTTCCATAACCCCATCACGGGGATTAGCAAGTGGGACAACCGGTACAAGAAGGGAACGACGGATGGAGTCGAGTTCTCGCTGGACATGGAAACCGGGCCTGGGGGGGATGGCGGGGGTAGGAGAGGTAGTATATTGAAGGGTGGCGACGGGGAGGATGGAGAAATGGAGGAGGGTGACGAAGACTACGATTACGATTACGAGGCGGAACAGGAAAGACGCCTTCGCAAGAAGGAAAAGAAGCGTCGCAAGAAGAAGGAAAAGAGGGAGAGGGACGGCCTAGAACTTCCCGAATTGAAAGAAGGAGAGGAGGAAGAAGACAGCCACCACGACGCCCACTTACTAGCGGAAGGTGAGAATTGCGAGGAGCGAAGCGACAAGAATTAACGATTGAACATTCTATACTAACGAGGAGTGGAGATACGAGATTACGCTACGCTCCTCGCATTGACGATTGAACATTCTATACTAGCGAGGAGTGGAGCGACACGATTACGAACGCTACGCTCCTCGCATTAACAATTGAACATTCTATACTAACTCGTCGTCGCTTCGCTCCTCCGCTCAGACCGAACAAATTCCGGTCTGAACAGATTCGATCCAACGAAGAGAAGAGGAGGGCACGAGAACATTCTGTTGGCAGGGCACGACGACGACGAAGAGGCTAGGAAGGACGAGATCGATACTAGTTTCGCGCTACTCGCGAGGAATAAACAGCTTGCGGACCACAAATACGAAATTCAGCATGAAAGCGTGCCAGATATCATCAAAGAGAACAAGCAGAGGAAGGTGGACAGTCTGAACGTGAAGCAGAGCCCGGACAAAGATTCCTAACAATAATTCTCAGCTTTCTATTTAAAAAATAAATACTACTGACCATTATTCTGCTTCAGAGACCCGCCACAGCACTTGATACGCGGGACAGACTGCTCTGGTCTTCATATTCTTCCTCTCCCCTCTCTCAACTCAACTCACTCCGTGATAAAAGCAGTTATCTCTAAACTCGCAAATGGAGAAGCCGTCCTCGTCCGTCTGAGTTACGAACTTCTTCAAAACTCCGTCTCCGGCCTGCCTCCCCCCCCCCTCCCTAACCCGGCCAACCGCTTTGCTGCCAGCTCCTCCAAATACCCACATACCCACTCTGGAGCGACAATTTTCCTGAGCGGCGTTCCGACCCAAAAGCTGGGGGCGACGGATTCGTACAGCTCCAAGATCTCCCCAACATTCGCCACCTTCTCGCTAATCCTCCCCCGAATAACCTCCCTACCAACCTGTTCAAATCCGCCCACTCGGCTAAGCCCGTCGAAGTCGTACTTGTCCTCGAAAAAGTTCATGTATGTTGCCTTCTCCCCCTTTTCCCTTTGAGCGTTCTGGCACAGAACCCAGCTAACGGTCTGGGGCGTGACAATCGACAAGTCGTAATGATCGCACGATCCAAAGTGTCGGAAGATCTTGAAGATGAGCGCGGTCTCATACAGAGCAGGAGTGAGGGTCTCCTCGCCGTCGTCGTCGGCGACGATGTAAGGCACATCGTACGTGCACGAGACGAGGTCGGTGTGCTCCGTGTATGTGTTCAAGAGCTTGACCTGGAACTGCTTGAACTGAAAGTAACCGTTCATCCAGAGGCCGCGCTTCTTGCTGTCGAAGGACTTGCAATCCTCGGTGATGTGATAGCCGCTCCCTCCCATGCAATGCAACTCCACGTTGTGGGCGAGGCAAGCTTGGCAAAGGACGGCTAAGTTAGCAGCCCAGATTCTGTTCGCCTCGTACGGGACGATGTAAGACGTCGACATTGCGAGGTGAAAGACTGCATCGATGCTCTCGAAATGGTGGTCGAGCTGGTCCTGAGAGAGCCCCAAGTTCGGCTTCTTGAAGTCGCCTTTCACCACATTCAGGGTGATGAGCTCTTGCGCCGTGAAGGAAACAATGTTGTACTGTTTGCAGGTTGCCAGAAGGGCCAGGTGCGTCGCGTTTGAATCCGATCGCCTGGACAAGATTGAAACTTTCCACGTAGGGTAGTGCGTAAGCAAGTGCCTGATAAGGTGCACGCCAGTAAACCCCGTCGCGCCGGTGACCATCACCGACTTTATCTTGCGTCGGCGGAGGGTCCTGCGTGGGGTGGACTTGTTCCTAGAATTGAGTCCGTTTGCAATAATCACAGCAGGATCGCACAGAGGGTCAAGCGTGGCGTCGCAGGAGGGGAAGAGATAAACAACGAAGAAGATGAAGAAACGGAGCTGCCCGGTGAGGTAGCGGCTCTTGAAGTGGACGATCGGCAGAGAGAGCAGCGTTGCTCCGACAGACAGGGCAGGCAGGTAGGCAGGTAGGGAATGGTAGGCCGATCCTGCCAATAAGGAAAGTAGAAGGGGAATGAAGCATAGGGCGTAAAGCCAGTCGGTTCGGGAGACGAGGGGCATCAGCTGGTCACAAAATGTGATCAGAAAGGGAGTGTACCATTTCCAGGCTGCCATAGTTGTTGAGCTTTGGGGTTGGTTGCTTGATTTTGACTTTCTTGTCTTGATTGGCAAGATGAATTTCTGGAAATGAAATTTCCGCGCTATATGTGCCCCAATTCCCCCGACTTGTTCATATCCAATTCTAATTAGCAAAAGCGACCAACTCCAAGACAACGGCGCCGTTTTGATAAAACCATGGATCTGTTAGGGATCATTTACTAAAAATTTATATAATAATAAATTTCCTTGGAGCTATCTATATGAATTCAAAGCAAACAACACACCCGACCAAACCACATTCATTCATAGTACAATTTTTTACATATTATTAACATAACCCTAATCTTCTTCTACTTCTTCTTCTTCTAATATTGCTACACAAACTTAAGCTTCTCATATCTCTTCACCACCTTCCTCTCCTCAATCAAACTATCTGAAATCTCCTTCAATTGATCACTCTTAATCTTGAAGGCCTCCAAAATGTGGTTCTGGCCACGGACGGCCTCCAAATCTAAGTCCAGCTTGTCCAGCACTTCCTTGTCCGCCTTGTTGATGACGCGAACCTTTTCACTGTAATCGGGGTCTCCGTTCGGCGGCGGCATGTGGGACCTCATCTCGCAGCCATTCCTTCCGAACAGCCCCTCTTCCCTGACGTCGCAGCACGTCCAGCGCTTGCAGCGGTGGCTCATGCACTTGGTTGTGACCATCTTGGGATCGGAGAATCCCGGGCACGTTTTGGGGCAGCTCACCCTGTACTCTCCGGGGTGGTACGCGCAGGCCACGTTGTTGTTGTGCTCCTCGATGTAGAACTCCTGGCAGTACCGGCAGTGAATCGGCCTTGCCTTGTGCTTCTGCAAGATGGTCTTCCTGACCGTGGGAACCTTGTCTTTCCCATTTTTCGTCACGCCGTACTCGCGCCTCTCCAGCTCGTCCCTCGTTTCCGGGTACAGCCTTTTCAGGTCCAGCTCCTGCTTGATCATGGTGAACTTCAGCTCGAAGGCCTCCTTGTGGCCCTTGTGCCACAGCCAGTACCGCACCCAGCCCTGGAACACCAGCGTGAGCATCTTCTTTCTGCTCTTTTGGAAGATCTTCTGCCCCAAGCCGCTCCTGTAGAGCCTCATCAAACTCTCCCTGTTGTGGTTCCTCCAGAGATCCTCCATATTCTTCACCTTCGTGTCCGTGTCGACCTGGTTGCTCAGCAACAATTCCTGCACCCTCATCATTCTCCTCTCCCCTGCTACGATCTCGGCCTTATTCGCGATGATGATGGCCAAAGTCCGGAAATACAAGTTGTGAAGCTTGTGGTGCAGCTTGTTGGTCTCCCACCTCTGGTGAAACTGCGACGAGCGTAGCGAGTTGCATGAAGATTGGAGTTGACGGGTTAGAATTGTGCGGGTAACGTTAGGGGTGCTGAAGCTCAGCTAAATTGTAACGTCGAAGTAGTACTTAATTCTCTCTCAAATCGTCGCTTCACTCCTCATGGAGACTCATGACGACCGCAATCCTCTCATTCCCAGCTCGCCGCTTTGCTCCTCGTGGTGGCTCACCTTGGTGATGGCGTCGGTGTCCATGAACAACGTCTGCTCGACCATGTGCTCATAGTTCTTGTGCCTCTTGGTCTCGACATACTTGCACCTCTTCCTCCAAGTCTCGGCCTTGTCGTTGGCCTCGACGCACTGGTCACTGTGCTCCCTCTTCTTCCTGGCCACCGCCTTCATCCTCAGCTCCTCCTTACCCTTGCTTTGGCCGTACAGCTTCAGCTTGTTGCAGTTCGTCTGGTGAGTGAACAGCTGCGACGAGCGTAGCGAGTCGCACGAAGATAGTTGTTGATGAGTTAGAACTGTGTAGCGATGAAATCGGCGTTCACGTTATCACTGAACTAGCAGCGTAGCTAAAATACGACAAGGAACATCGCATTCCTAGCTCGCCGCTTCGCTCCTCGCAGTTTCTCACCTCCTTCTCGACCTCCTTGGCCTCCTCCTCCTCCTCCATCCACTCCATCTCCCTACTCGCGTGCTTGACCATGGCCTCTTGAAGCGCCCGCTCCCACTCCTCCGCTGCGCGCCTCTCCGCCGCCTCCCTTCTAGCCTCCGCCCGCCTCTTCGCCTTCCCCCTCCTCCTCTTGAGCCTCTCTTTCTTCCTCCTCCCCCTGTCCTCCGCGACCTCCTCGTCGGTCGTCAAGAGCGACTTCCTCACTTCTTCCTCCTTGGCCCTCGCAACTTTGTCCTCTTCGGCCTCCTGCGAGTCGTCGCTCACCTCACTGCTAATATCCGAGTTGATCTCGGCGTCATCGTCGTCCAAGTCATCCAAATCCTCAGCGCCGCCCCAGAGATCCATCTCGGCCTTGAGCTGCTCGATCTGTTCCGCCTTCTTCTCGGCGGCCCTCAAGGCCCCGGCGAGTTCGTCCTCGTACTTCATCAGCTCGACCTCCTTCTTGATCCTGCGACGAGCGAAGCGAGTCGCATGAAGATTGACGTTCACGAGTTAGAATTGCGTAGCGGTGATAGTGACGTAGATATCTAGACTGGAGCTAGTAGTGTGGGTGGATTACGAACGGAATTAACGCATTCCAAGCGAGGAGCGAAGTGACGAGTTCATAGACAGCACGTCTCTACTTTACTCCTCATGGAGCCTCATTACGAACAGAAGTAACGCATCCGCAGCTCGTCGCTTCGCTCCTCGCAACTTCTCACCTGTTCCTCTCGGCGCCGGACTTCTTGAGCTCGGCTCTCCTCTTTTCCTTGGCGCTGGGACCGGTGTCCTCGGACGATTCGTACACGTTGTATTTGCTGGCCGCCGCCTCCTTCTCGATCTGCTCCTCCTTCATGAAGATCTTCATGTGCTGCTCCTCGGCGACCATGAGCCTGCGCTCTCCCAAGGTCTGCTTCAACTCCTCCCTGTAGAACCTCCTGCTGAAGGCTTCTTCTTTGGCCATTAACAGGCACAGATCGTTCTGCCGAGCCTGGTGGAGCGAAGCGACGAGTTAGTATAATAGAACGTTCTTAATGTCTCATCGGTCTCGCTCCTCGCTGAGCTTCGTCCTCACCCTCTCCTCGGCCTCCTTCTCGCGCCTCTCGATGTCCATCTCCAGTTCCGCCTGCTCCCTCTTGGCCTGCTCTAGCCTCTCCGCGTCCTGGGCGCTCCTGACTCCCCAGGTCTCGAGCATCTTCTTGAGGTCGGCCTTCTTGGTCATCCACCACTTCCTCAGCACGCAGTAAATGTCGTACTGCATGTGGGGGGGCTGGGCGAAGACGATTCCGGTGTTAGCCTCGGCCCTGTCCTTGCTGTTCATCCCCGCGTCGATAGTCTCTCCGGCGAGGTCCGCCATGAACTCCTTGATATACTCGTTCATGACGAACTCGAACGTCTGCGCCGTCGCCTTTTTGGCCCTCTCGGCGGACAGCGCGGACAGCGTCTCACTCTCTGACTGCTTGGCCATTTCGACGATGAAGGCCTTACGCAAAGGCCTCTTCATTCGCATACGGAACAGAACTCGCTCGTAGTCCTTCAGCGGCCTCGGTTTCTTGCCGATTCCGGTCCACTGCAGGACCGCGAGGTGCCTGTTCCTCTCCTCTCGGACCAGCGCCTCCTCGACTCGCTTCCGGATCTCCTTCTTGCCGTCGCGCGTCTTGACGAACTGTCTGGCGTTGGAGACGGCGAGAACGACGTTGTCGTACAGTAAAGTCTCCTCCCTGGCCAGGCCTCGGCGAAGCTGCGACGAGCGTAGCGAGGAGCATTAGCGTAGCGAGGAGCATATTAGCGAGCGAGGAGCATATTAGCGTAGCGAGGAGCGAAGCGACGAGTTAGTTTATGGTTATTATTATAGCTCGTCGCTTCGCTCCTCATAGTAACTCGCGGAATTGACGCATTCCCAGCTCGTCGCTTCGCTCCTCGTGGTGGTTCACCTCGTCCAGCTCCCTCATGGCCCTGTCCTCCATAGCAATCTGGTACTGCTCGTCGAGCATCATCTGCCTCTCCTTCTTGTAGTAAGCCTTGCAGTAGTTATCCTCGCGCTCCATGGCCACGATGTTGGATTGCTGCCAGCCCCGTTCCAAGTCCATGGACTCGTGGATGGGCACATACAGGCGCGCCTTCATGGCGGGCTCTTCCGTAGTGCCGCCGACAGGGAAGTCGACGCAAAGCATCTTATCGAGCTCGCGGTAGAAGAGCACGCGGCGGGCCCCGAACCTGCGACGAGCGAAGCGAGCCGAGGACGAAGTCCGAGGCGAGGAGGGGAGGGGGGAGTTAGTATAAAATGCTTCTAGTGTCGTTACGAGCGGCGAGCGAAGCAGCGAGGAGCGAAGCGACGAGTTGAACGAAATCAAGTACGAATACGTCGCGCATAACTTGCTTCTAGTATCGTTACTCCCGTAATCCTCCTATTCCCAGCTTGTCGCTTCGCTCCTCGCTGGGCTTCGTCTCGCAGTTCCTCACCTGGTCGGTATCAATTGCCCCCTCACTCGGTAGTGCATTAGGTCGATCATGTTCTGTGTCTCCTTTAACGTCTCCTTGAGCTCGTCGGCCTTTGTCCTGGCCCTCTTGGCGCGCTCCTCCAATGCCCTCGTCTTGCGCTCCTCCTTCATTCTGTGGCGAAGGATGGCCCTTACTTGGTCAGCCAAGTCCCTGACGACGTCCTCGGCCTCCTCGGCATTGCCCTCAACGCCGACCCTGGCCAAGTCGGTCATTTTCTTGTCGTGCTCCGCCACCTTCAAGATCTCGATGACTTTCTGCCAAGTTATTCTGGTGTCCTCCCTGATCTGGAGGCGGGAGGCGGCGTCCTGTAAATCTTGGCCAATCTGGCGGAGGTTCACCTCGAGCTTGAAGACCTGCGAGGAGCGTAGCGAGTCGCACGAAGATTGAAGTTAACGAGTTAGAATTGTGTAGCGAAGAAAGCGGCTAGCGCGTTTAGATTTAAAGCGACCAGCGCAGCCGAAGTACGGAACGCTAGTATCGTATTCACAGCTCGTCGCTTCGCTCCTCGCAACTTCGTACCTGGATGTGAAGGTACTGAAGCTGCATCATACGGCTGCCACGCTCGGCGACGATCTCAACACGGTAATCCTTGAGCTCCCTTATGCGCTGCCTGTACGAGTTGATCCTGGAAATCGTCGTGAGGAGGTCGTGAAACGCCGCCTGGCGCTTGATGCCCTCCGCTCGGAATGTGGGGGGGCGGAAGGAGGCGTAAAAGAGCTCGAGGTCTCGCTTGGCCTGAATCTGATCGAGCGGGTCGAGGTCCTGAATCTTCAGCAGCTGCTGTTCCTTCAAATCCTGTAGCTCGGTTTCGGTCCACTGGACGCCCTGCCTCACCACACCCTTCTCCTTGAAATAGATTTTGTGCCTGCGATCGAACTCGTATATGGCCATCTGATCTTCAAAGTCGTAGAAGACGTTCTGCTGGAGCTTCATCTCTCGGCGCTCTTTTTCCAGTCGGGCCCTCTCGTTCTCGACCCGTCGGAGGTGGGCGCCGTCCTTGAAGCGGAAGCTGCTCTCGTTCGCTCTGTGGGCGTTGACGTCGTTAACCAAATCAATGTCTGAGCGGCAAGCGAAGCGAGCCGAGGACGAAGTCAGAGGGTTAGAAATGAAGTGCTGCTCTAGCTATCGTGACGAGCGGCGAGCCAATTAACGCATTCCCAGCTCCTCACCTTCGCCACTGCCGATGCCCATCTCCTGCTTGCTCTCTGATTTGGTAAGCTCCAGGCCGCAGTCCAGGCACCGCAGGCCCTTCCCGTAGCAGTCGCCCCAGTGCCTGACCCGCATGTGCTCACACATGGGCGCCTTGTTCACGGCCTTGTGGAAGTCCTTGATTTTGATCTGGGACTTCAAGTTCGAGGTTCGCTCGCGAATTGCGGCGCGGTCCTGCGACAGGGGGGGGAAGCGGAGGGGGGGGGGGGGGTTAGAAATGAAGTTCTTCTAGTATCGTGACGAGCGGTCGCTTGCTCGCCAATTAACGCATTCGCAGTTTCTTACCTTCTCCTGGGCAGCCTCCATGGCGATGCGGCCCTCAGTCTCCTTCTTGGCCCGCTCCTCGGCCTCCTTGATCTCCTTGTTCTTCTCCTCTAGAATGCGCTGCTCAGAGGCGGCCAGCCAGATAGCCTCGGTCTCCTCGACGCGCTCCTTCACGTACTGCATCTTCCACCTTCGCTCGGCCTCCCTCCTGGCCTGGCTCATCGAAACCTTCTGGGCCTCGCCGGTGATTCCCACACGGAGCTCGTGGTAGATACTCTTGACCGTCTCCTGGATCTCGGTCTTGGTGGCCTTCATCTGCGACGAGCGTAGCGAGTCGCATGAAAATTATTGTTAACGTGTTAGAAAGCAGTGTTTATTTTGACGCTAGAACTAGCAGCGTAGCCAAATTACGAACACGAATATCGCATTCCAAGCTCGTCGCTTCGCTCCTCGCGGATTCGCACCTTGGCGACCTTGTTGGCCTCCACCTCGGCGTGCTCTCTTGCTTTCTCCACGGCCCTGTCCCTGGCGTCCTCGAAGGCGTCTCTCTCCTTCTCTCTCCCCTCCCTCCTGCGGCGGGCCTGCGACGAGCGAAGCGAGTCGCACGAAGATTGACGTTCACGAGTTAGAATTGCATAGATAGTGACGTAGATATCTAGACTGGAGCTAGTAGGGTAGGTAGATAAAGAACGGAATTAACGCATTCCAAGCGAGGAGCGAAGCGACGAGTTCATAGACAGCACGTCTCTACTTTACTCCTCATGGAGCCTCATTACGAACAGAAGTAACGCATCCGCAGCTCGTCGCTTCGCTCCTCGCAACTTCTCACCTCCCTCTCGGCCTGTTTGAGCCTCTGCTTCTCGTCCTTCAAACGAGCCTTGCGGAGCTTTTCGTTCTCGAGCCACTTGGCCTGCGCTTCAGAGTCGAAGGTCGTTTCCTTGGAGACGTAAAAGCGCTCCTTTCCGAGGTCAGTCTTAAACGGTTCGCCGATGGTGTCCATCGATCCGTTCAGGCGGGAAACCTCGTGGTCTATCTTGGGCTTAGTTCCGTTCTCCACCCACTTGATGACGCAGTCAATGACCTTCATGTGCTCCCAGGCCTGAGTCCCGTTGTCGAAGATTTCAATGTGGGCGCCCTTGAGCTGCGAGGAGCGAAGCGAGTCGCGTGAAGATTGACGATAACGTGTTAGAACCGAGAAGCGACGAAAGCGGCGTTGGGGGTTGGGACTGACGCTGTTAGAACAATTTATCTGTAACAGCAAAACGGCGCATTATCGCTTCTTACCTTCTTGGCGTCCTGTATCTGTGTCTGGTACTTTTCGCGCTTCCTAATTATGTACTTGCGCTTGGAATTCTGGAGGGTGAACTCCCTTTGCTGCTTCTTGCTCATGCCCAGGCGCTTCTTGGGCTCCTTGTAAATGTCCTGCGACGAGCGTAGCGACGAGCATTAACGAGTTAAAATTGCGCGGGCTCCTCAAGCGGCTTAAGCATGTAGTATATAAGGCTACCAACGCAGTCGGCTTACTCGCTTAAATATCGGGGTCGTGGCTTGTCGCTTCGCTCCTCGCAAATTATTACCTCCTCGGCAACGGCGTAAATGCCCTTCTCCTTCTCTTCCTTGATGGCCTCGTCTCGGAGGCGCTCGAGCTCCTCCTTGACGAGGGCGATGAAAATCTTCTTCGGGTAGCGAGACGAGTAGCCCGAGTTGCCGCCGGCGGCCTGGCCGCGTTTTCCGACAGTGGTCCCGTGGCCCGGCATGTTGTTCGTGCGAGAGGTGGTCTTCACTCCGCCTGACTTTTGGAAGACGCCAAAGAGGGCTCCAGAGTCCCAGAACTGCGGCGGCGAGCGAAGCGAGCCGAGGACGAAGTCCGAGGAGGGGAGGGTGCGTTAGTTTATAATGTTCTTAATGTGAGGAGCAAGTAACAACTAGGGGCCTCATCCTCGCTGGGCTTCGTCCTCGCAGTTCCTCACCTCCCCCTCGTCCTCCTCGGCGGCAATGAGCTCCGTGATCAAGTTGGAACTTCGCAACTTGCCCTGCTTCTCCTCTATCCGAACCTGCTTCACGTAGTCGGAGATGACTCGGCCCGTCTCGATGTCGACCGTCTCGAGGGGCTCGATCATCTTCTGGGAGTAGTAGCCTCGCTCGACAACGAAGTGCGTGTCGTGGTCGTTCGATGAGGAGGAGAACTCGAACTTGTAGGCCAGCTCCTTGCACCTCACAGTGTGCTTCACCTCTATTAAAATCTCGCCCGTCTCCTCGTCGACGACGTTTCGCGCCACCGTAACCTCGGCCACGTTCTTGAGGTTCGTTCCGAGCTGTGTAGGATTGGATGGAGTTAGGGTTATTATGGGGGGGAGGGGGGAGACCAAAACTCAGCCCAAACCAAAACCCAATCCAGCTACTAAGAGCCACTACGAGCCACTACTCACCTTGACAGTAACCCAGTCCGCAGGGTCGCCCTGCCCGCCTTCTCGCTCCGGATTTCGCTTCACTAACAGCAACTCAATGGTCCAAACCGAAAACTTGGGCAGCTCGATGAGGCCCATCAGGTTGCCTGCGAACTCCTTTCCGAGGCCGACGCCCTGCTTGTTGATGTCCTCGGCCGGTATTTTGTTGTTGAAGGCCTCCTCGGATATGTCGTGCATCGCCAACATTCGGGCGACGTCCATGCCGGAGTTCGCATTGTCGCCTCCGTCCATTTCCCCAGAGTCGGCGGAGCCGAACTCCATCGAACTCTGCGACGGGGGTAGGGGGGAGCATTAGCGAGGGGGGAAGGGAAGGGG
>BLQM01000193.1:52146-84329 GCA_012489335.1 Triparma laevis f. inornata
CCCCCCGCCAAACACTTCGCTTACACAAACAACTCTTTAGTAGTGACCGATCCAGCCGGCAACAGCACGCAATGAAGAGTGGCAGGCACAGCTACTCGAAACTTCCCCTCCCCTCCACCGACGACTCCCTATCAATTCCAATTCCTAACCTCGCCGACTCCCCTTCCCGAATTTCCTCCGATGTTCGTTCAATTTACAGTTCCACGACCTCCCTCGCCTCCACTTCCGCCTTCATCGCTAAAAAACCCATCGCCCTAACCCTTCACTCAACCTCCTACTCCGTGAAAGACGGTAAAAGACAAGACAAGCAAATCCTCTCAAACGTCTCATGCTTCGTTAAACCGGGTCAGCTTTTAGCTGTGCTCGGTTCAAGTGGAGCTGGTAAATCAACATTATTGGATATTCTAGCAGACCGTAGAAAATCTGGTCGACTAGAGAATAAGTTATGGGTTAACGGTGAGGATTAGTTACAACTGCGAGGGACGAAGCGACGATCATTAAAAACATTATAAACTAACTCGTCGCTTCGCTCCTCGGCTCGCTGCTCGTCGCAAAGGCATGAAACCAGATGATATACCTTTCGCGTTAAGTGACGTATGCTCATACGTCTTACAAGATGACAGTTTTATAGCAGCGTTAACGGTCACGGAGACTTTAACCTTTGCGCAGAGAATGTTTAGGAGGAAATCAGATCCACTGCAGATAGAGCAGATTTTGAGGGCGTTGCATTTGGATGATATCAAGTTGAGTAGGGTTGGGGATTTGTTGAAGAGGGGGATTTCGGGGGGGCAGAGGAGGAGGCTTAGCATTGCTATTGGCTTGCTTAACAATCCGAGCGTGCTACTTCTTGACGAGCCTACCTCCGGCCTAGATTCTGTGAATGCACTGCGTGTGATGACGTCTCTCGCGGAGTTAGCGAGTTTGGGGTTGACGTGTGTAGCCTCGATTCATCAGCCAAGGTCTGCTATTTGGAAGCAATTCGATACGCTCTTGCTATTGCACAAGGGGAGAACTGCCTACTTTGGTCCTGCTAGCGGCGCGGTAACTTTTTTCGAGCCGGTTCTGGGGAAGCTCCCAACCGACTATAACCCTGCAGACTTTCTCCTCGACGGTCTCGAGACCAACCCTGAGCTGGACGACTTCACCGAATCAGAAGCCGGTCAAAAGATGCTGTCCGAGATTCTTTCCATTCGAGAAAAGGAGGATACGAACTACACCGGGGGGATCACGCGCCTCGAGAGGGCTTCCCTGCCTCAAAGAACTCTGGCGTTAATTCACCGGACTTGGGTGGCGAAGATCAGAAACGGCAGGGAGTTCATCGTCACTCCGCTGGTCGTTCTCTTCCTAGCCGTGTTGTGTGGCTCGCTCTTCTACAACATCCCGGTCAGCGACTTCGACCAGGATAGTTGGCACAGGTGAGACACAGTGCAGTCTCAACGCCGGCGTTGCTTTTTTCGCTACTCGTTTCTAACACGGCTCGCTTCGCTCGCCGCTCGTTCGCTCGCCGCAGGATTGATTTCCTCCTCTTCGGAATCCTCATGTTTAGTTTGTTCTCGCTGCCTCAGCTAGGAACGTATATAAGCGAAAGAGTCACCTTTCAGCGCGAGCGCGCCGCGGGCATGTACTCCGCTCTCGAGTTCTTCACCGCTGCGACCGTCTGCGACGTGCCTCTCCAAATGTGTATCACGTTGCTGTTCACCGAAGTGTGCTTCGAAATGGTCAAGCTAACCGGGAGTCGATTAGTTTACGCTTGCATTCTCTTTCTGGTCCTTACGTACGGGCACGCGGTGTCGCATTTTATTTCCCTCCTTTCTAGCGATGCGATCAGCGCGCTGAGTGGGTGCATGTGCGTTGTCGCCTACAGTTATTTGCTGAACGGTCAGCTCATCACCCGCGAGGACATGAACCCCAACGCGATTGGACTGTTCAACACGTCGTACGTTTACAATTCATTCATTCCAGTGTTGGTGAACGAATTCTCGTCTCCTGAAATGGTAGAAATGTGGGGCCCGACTAACGAAGGAAGAAACCCGGTGCACTGGTTCGGCTTCGAGGCCGGGGACATGCCCATTTGCATTCATAACTTGATCCTGGGCATTGCTGTTTTCAGGTTGTTGACTTTCATGACGTTGAAATACAAGTATAAGGAGCTTCGATGAACCCTTTTGATTTAAATTTTTCATATTTTTATTGTTTATATATAATAATACCCTAATTCATGTCCTGTGGACGAATAGGCAGGAACTTCGACGGTCTCTCAACACACCCCCCAGCCTTAATGTGCCTCTGTGCCTGCAGCGTATGGTACGCGAATGGACGCTGGCACTTCAAACACACCACGCGCGGTTTAGGATTGCTGACTTCAATCGTGGCACCTTGCGCTCCACTCCTGTAAGCCTCCAACATCTTCAAGTAGTACTTCCTCCTTTCCGCCTCAATCATTCTCAGCCTCGCCGCCTGCATGAACGCCGCCCAAGTGTACCTAACCTTGATACCCTTGCTCCAGCACCTGATATCCTTTCTCATCCTCTCGTGCCACTTGAGCGAGGCTCGTTCCTCTTCCCGACTCTTCCCAACTTTCGCGCCTACCCAACCTACGAGTAACTTTGTGTTAACCAATCCGACTTTGAAAATATCAATTTCCTTAATCATTGTATTAACGTCCTCGTCCGTTAAGAGCGCCAATTCTCCAAGCTGTAGATCCTTGATGGCGGCAGAAACGGAATTGATGTCAACGAATCCGTCGCCAGGGGCGCCTTCACCCTCAGGCTTAACCTCGAATATTTGAACCCAACATTCAACCTTCGCCTTCATTCTATTCTCCCACGACTTCCCCGCCTCAACACCTTTGACCTTCCACGATTCTTTGTACCCCGTGCGGCAGAATTTCGCGTGTTCTTTGACTTCTTTCATTCCCGCTTTGGTTGAGAGGTGTTTCTTGAGTTCTAATTCAACCACAAGTAACATGTTGTTAACGGCTTCAAGCTCCCTCGCGCCTCTGACGGCTTCTGCAGCCACGACTTTTAGTTTCATCACGCGAGCTTTACGTCTACCGAGAACGCCCCGGTAGACTCTTTGTATGAGTTTTAAGTGATGGCGTAACCAGTAGCTTCTCCAGCAATTCATGATCCTGTGACGAGCGTAGCGAGGAGCATTAACGAGGTGCGGAGCGAAGCGACGAGTTAGTTTATAATGCTCTTAATGCTCGTAGCTTTGCTCCTCGCAGTAATTCGCGAAATTAACCCATTCTCAGCGAGGAGCTGAGTGACGAGACAGTTCCTCACCTTCTAAGCTGTTTCTTATAAACCCTGAAAAAGTATTTTCTGAAACTCCTCTTAATAACATTATGCGCATGTCTTCTCCGTTTCATCATTCTCCTAACGAGAAAATACCTCGCACCCCTCTGACACCTAATAGCGCACTCCTCCTCCAACTCCTGACGACGATGCTTTAGTTTCTTCCGACGCTTCCTCCATCTATACCTGCAGATTAACGTGTAAAAAGCATTATTACAGAACTGCGTTATTTTCTCCTCCTCATAAGCCTCCGTAATGATTTCAGAAGCGAGTTCCTCAAGGACCATAATCCTATTGAACTCAGCGTCTTTTCTAAGTCGAACTTTTTCGAGCCAACGATGTGCACCGTAACGTATAGCGTTCCGACCCCTTCTAACCCGACGAACAAACTCCATAAATTCCCTTCTACATCTCATCTTCCTATAATGACATTGCACCAAACATGCTGCCTTATTACGAGCTCGGATATAACGTTCCCAAAACCTCTGAATCAAAAACGCAGCTTCGTGAGCTTCGACTGAATAGGGGAACATTTGGAAGTGGTGGAGTTTGGAACGGGGGGAGAGGGGACCTTGATATTTTAAAGCGGAGTTCATTGATAGTATTCTCATCTGAGCTTTATCTTCATCAAACCCAAAAGGTTGTTCTTGTGGTACAGCTTCCTCAGTATTCAAAGGTGCCGCGAGTATACTCGCCGTTAAATCATGGTATAAACCGTGTCCAATAGTAGAGTTTAACTTGTTTTCGAGGGTGGAGGCGAGTTCCATTGTTAACTCTGGTTGAATTGCAGCGGGGATAACGGGGGTACCTGAGAGGAAGGGTGTTAGGGAAACAGAAAGTTTGGGGGGGGAGAGAAAAACTAAATTGCTCACCTTCGTAGACGTTCCGTTTCGTTGATCCGATAGTACTATCGATCAGATTCCTCATGCTCGTACCCCTCCTCTCTTTCTCCACTGGTTCGACGTTCTTTTCTTCATCCCTCTCCTCCGCTTCAATATCCGCTTGTTTCTTAAGAAAATCACTAACCCCTTCATCGCCCGGACTGCGACGAGCGTAGCAACGTCGCATGAAGGTTGGTGTTAACGAGTTAGAATTTTGCGCATCGACTTACAAACGGCATGTGCGTTTAAGGTAATAATGCTACTGCGCTGCGCCAAATCACAATCGCAAATATTGAGTCCGTAACGTCGTCGCGTGAGACTTCTCGCAGCTTTCTCACCTCTCCGGCAAAGAAAAACTCATAACGCCAAGCCCCATCTCAATAACACGAGGTGCTGATGAGCTATGCTGTTGCCAGAAACTGTAATGAGAGGAAGGGAGACGTACGGGTGACGAATGACGGTTTATACCGTAAAACTGGGGTTCAATGAGACCTCCGGTGCGTGGTTGTTGTGGTGTTTCTCCTAGTGAATATTCATTTTTCTGCAGGCCACGTGTTAGAATTGTATTTAAAACGAGTGCACTAATATATTTGTGAATGATTTACCTTTGAACCCTCCCCCACACCCTCTTTAATCGTCCCCCTCGCTATACCAATCCTTCTTTTAATTTCTCTATTCTCTTCCTCAAACGATTCCATTTCATGTTCATTAGGTAAAACCGGCCAATCCATTTTATATAGTTGCTTTAGTTTATCATCATTCCTTTTAATTTCCGTCGCAATTTTACAATTAATTATTTTTACGGGACTTTTTTCAGGTGTATTATCATCAACCACAACCTTCAACAAACTCCCCCCACCACAAGTAACAACACCTCTACCTAACATTTTAATCCCCGCATCTCTCTTTTTCTCAAACAACATATGATCCTTTAACTTATCTTCACTCATTACTGATGGGTTTACTAAGGAGAGGGTATCGACAGACAATGAATTTTTGAAGGTTTTTACAGGAAGATTATGTGATAAATCTATTGCAGACTCTGTAGCGTATTCATTTGATTCTCCTAATATTGTTGTTGAACGCATTAAAGGTTTACCTATACTTATACTATCATCTTTAACTTTATTAGGTGTTAAATAATCATCAGCTTGGGATTTAAATAAGGTTGCATCGTTTAACCATTTTTTGTATTCAGCTATATCAGGTTCAGGGGAAGAGGAGTGGGTTGTGGTGGGGGAAGGGATGTTCGTCAATTTTGGAGTCATTTCGGATTCAGCTGATATGGAGTCGCTGTACTCAGTTTCGAACGATTTTTCAGTCATATCTAAGGGGCGTAGGGTTGGTTAGAAGATTGTATTCACTAATATCAGCAAGCTGCGGAAGGGCGTACGAACCTCCAAAATTACTAACGACACGACCTCGATTTACTTTGTCTTCATCACGAAAAATACGATCTGATGTTGAATTTGCATCATTCAAATCAAATGTAACATTATTCCCACCTTTAGCAGCGGAGTTATAAGATTTTTGTGATAAAGAGGTTAGATCAGTCTTAAGTTCATTCTTCCATCGTTTTATGGTGCTCAATGTTTCTAGACTTTTGCGGGTTGATTTGGAGATTATGGCTTTGGGCTTGGGTTTGGCTTTAGAGGTGGGTTGGCGGGGGCGAGGGTTGGAGGAGTAGACGTTTGAAGGAATAGAAGGCATGGGAGGAGGAGGGGTTGGGTCTGTTAGAGGTTTTGGGAATGTCTTTCTATCGTAAGCTGTAGAAGATGTCAGGATAAGGGGTGTGTCGGAGGGGAATGCTGATGATAGTAGAGGTACTAAGCGGTATCAACTTTAACGGTTCCCGTGACGCTCAAATTGCTTTGCAATGTTTTTCCTTTCCAGCGATCTCAGCTATCATGCAATCTAACAAAACAGCACCATTAACAACCTCCAAACAAAAGCAATGCCTCGTTCTCGTTCTCCTAGCCGCAATCGTGTCCGTTCCCCCGCCACCCGCCAATCATCCACCTACACAACTCGAAGTTATAAAAAAAATTCTCCTCTCTTCGAACAATCTGTGAGTTCACATAATCGCTTGTCATCCAACCCGCTCAAATGTTCATGTTCATGTTCTAACTCGTTATCTCCCCTCCTCCTCGTACGCGCAACCTTAGTTGGACATATACAACCCTTCTTCCCCCTCCAAATCGCTTCCAACAGTAATCCTCGTAGTAGGTTCAGGATGGATGGGTCATCGTTCTATAATCTACTCTGGTTGTTCATGGTGGAACGCTAAAGGACCTAGAACCATTGCATCAACTGGGGCGACTTGCGTTTGTGTTAGGCATAGAGGTTCTTTTCCTGTTGTCGATTCTGGTGTTGTAGCTGCTTTGGCAGCTATAACAGGTTTATACTCAAAGAGTCTCGTGCATGCTGTAGCTGTTGCGGCGGGGATTTATGTGGGTTGGACGATGATGAGGAGGGGAAGCGCGAGTTTTGAGAATATGATGGAGGATGTTGCTGCCGCGATTGAATACATTAAAAAGAGTGATATTAATACGGATAACGTCGTGCTTGGAGGGTACTCTAGTGGAGGACATGTGTTGACTTCGCTTCTTAATCGTTCTGATATTCTGAAGAAGAATAATTTATCTGATAAAATCACGAAATTGTGTAACGGTGTTTTGCTCCTCTCCGGAGTACTCGGAACGGAACCTTCTGGAAGCTCAAAGAAGCCGAGGTGGTTCACGGATATTGTCGTTAAAAGTGTTTGGGGTTCTGGTGCAGATAAAATTCCTTCCCCGGTTCACAAGATGCTCTCCCACGATCCAAAATCGAAAACGAAAGACCTCCCTCCTCACCTTCTCGTCGGTTGCGGTTCTGAGACTTTCGGAATTCCCCTCCTTGACACTTTCTTCTGCAGAGATGACTACGCGGCTGCAGTGAAAAGAGCTGGCGGTAAAGCTGAAACAATCACGGTGAATGCGAACCATTGGACGGTGCTTGATTGTGATGACTTATTCAACAAGCTCAATAACAAATTCGTAGAGGGTTGGCCAAACAAGTAAATTTAACTGAGCAAGATTTTATCCTTCTAAAAAATTTCCTTACTTATTATGCTACTTCTATTCTCTCCCCCTCCCCACATACCCAATTTAATCTTTTACTTCACTTTGTCAAAGTACGCAACTCTCACACGCGGTCAGACGGGAGGAGCGCAATCTTCAGTCGCGTCGGCGCCCTGGTTCATGTTCTCGGCACTGATGTCGAAGGCGAAGGGGCACTTTGACTTCCTCGCACTGCCGGAGAGCTGGGGGACCTGCGACGAGCGAAGCGAGCCGAGGATCGAAACGACGAGTTAGTTTAGAAAACTCTTAATGCGAGGAGCGAGGAGCGAGAGTGGCACAATTTTATCGCTCGAGCTCCACATCCTCGTCGCTTCGCTTCTCGCAGTGCCTCACCTCCTCCTTCTTCGTCTTCACCAATTTGCTCACGACCGCTTCGCTCTGATAGTCCAACCTGTACTCGAAGTCTAGGAGGGTGAGCGTGACACCCTTCAAGAACGGAACGATCAGGTCAATGAAGACGCAACAATGGGCGTTCTTGAGGTACTCCTCGTCCGCGCCTCTGCCGAGCGGGCACCCGAGAGCTAGAACGGGAAGGGGCTCGGAGCCTGTTGTGGTGTCGCGCTTGCTCTGGTTTGCGTTGGGCATGGGACAGAACCTGTCCGCTCTGAAAGTGTGCGGGTTCTCCCACCTGGTCTCGTCCCTCCCCAAAACGGCGGAATTGAAGTAGCAAGTCGTGCCGTTCTTGATGGCGAACGACTGTGACGAGCGTAGCGAGTCGCAAGAAGATTGGTATTAATGAGTTAGAATTACGTAGCGGTGATAGTGGCATCGATATCAAGACTGAAGCTACTAGCGCAGACGAATTGCAACCGTAATTGACGTATTCACAGCTCGTCGCTTCTCTCCTCACGGCTTCTCACCTCGCCCTTGCTCGTGTTGACGACAGAGTAGTAATCTTCATTCTCGGGGCTGTCCTTGAATCCCATCTTTAACATCGCGGGGGGGCCGTTGTTTCGAAGGAGCTCGTAGCAGAAGGAGGTGAGCAGCTCGTCTTCGTCCTTCATCTGCTCCTTGCCGGTAAAGTGCGGGAGGTAGTAGAGCAGATTTAGGCCGCAGTTTCCGCCGCCGGAGGCATTGAAGGTGAGCATACATAGCATTGCCTGAGGAATTGAAGGTGAACATACATAGTGTTAGAAATGGGTGGGGATAAAAACGACGCGGGTGTTTAGACTACCGCTACGTCGCCAAGTCTCTGTTGAGACTGACGCAAAACTGACGTTACTCGCTATCACAGTTTCTCACCTCGAAGGCCTCGGTTTCGGCTAGTCCGGCCGCCTCGTACGCGGCCTTGATCTCGCCCGCCCGAGTGCACTCCCTCATGAAGTCCCAAATCGACTCCTTGGACTTTTTCATCTTGTGGTAGGCGGGGTTGAGCCAGTTGGGGAAGTACGGGTACCAGAACTCGAGCTGAGGAGCGGATAAATGTTGTTCTCGACAAAGCTGATCTCGAGGCACTCTCCGAAGAAGAGGTGGGAGGCGAAAAGCCGCAGGAGGCCCAGCTGTAGTTCCCACTTGATGTCGAAGTGTGGCAGCTCCTATTGGCGAAAATTAGTTAGAAACTAGAACAGAGAAACGACGAAAGCGCCCCGAGCTGGGAATACGACACTTAAGTTCACAATTCGTCGGCGTGAAACTATCATTGTAGGATCTCCGCCACTCTTTTCTGCAAGTTCAATGCGCGCTTCGGCTTCCTTGATAAGATATTGGGTCTCTTTGATCTGTTTCAACTTATGCTCTTTCCACGTGAGAGCGTTACGGTCCCAATGCTCGGCGATGACCATGAGAGCTTCGCCGTCGATAGCCTTACTTTTGACGACGTTGCTGTAGCCTCGCAGATTGCGCCGCTCCAGAAGCTTTGATACTTCGGCAACTGTGAGTGACTCGAGCTCCCTCTTGCGCATGAAGAGTTTTGTGAAGCTCGGCATTGGGCTCAAGAGCCAAATGAAAGCAGCGACTATGGCCATTTGGGTTGCTTGAGCGCGCTAACCCATTGTGATTTAGATTTTGGAAATTTGACAGTATTTCTTGAAACAAGAATGTTTTTTGTAGTCCAAGTCATATATGAGAAACTAGATTATTTATTTGAGGGTTTATCATCAGAATCAAAATGAAAGCTTTGAGAATATCACCTGCAGTATAGATTAAATTCTAGAACTTTCAATAAAACTAATAGGTTGACTCCTTCGATTGCCATAGGCAATTCACACTAGACTACCTCCAACGTTATTGGATCTACAGGCAATATCGCTAAAAGCGTTAGTCACTGAAGGCAATATCGCTAAAAGCGTTAGTCACTCTTCCGAAGAATCGTCCTCGTACGTTTTCTTCGGCTTAGGTTTTTTGTCCTTCTTCTCCCCATTGCCCTCCCCCTCCAGCACCTCATCTTCGTCTGTCAGGTCTAGCATTTCTACCACAAGATCGGCACCCTCACTCTCCTCAGGCTCGTCGGCCTCCCCCTTCATAGAAATGTCCGACTCAAAGTCTTCGTCGAAAAACTGGTTAATGATGTTGTCCTTCTCCTCGTCCCCGTCATTTCCATTTGAAGCGAAACTAACGTCCATCCCGTAACCTTCAGTGTCACTGAACTTCCACTTCGCCCTTTCTTTCTCTCCTTCTTCGCCTTTCTCACCGCCCTCCCCGTGCAATGCCTTCACAGCTGCCTCCCTGTCCATTTTGCTGCAAATCGCCCTGATCATCTGCCTAATCTAAACATACTGCGTTAAGTGTAATTCTCCGAACAAATTCAAGACACCTGCGTCGTCGACCTGATCATATGTACACATAACGTCGCACAGGAACTCCTTGACGGTCATCTTCGCATCCGCACAGCTTGCCAGTTCTGGCTTCCCCTCTGCAACCGCCAATTCCTTCGCCAACTCCTTCAGTTCCTCAACTTGCAACTGCGAGGCTTCCTTCTCCAGCCTCTCCCTTTTCACTTGAGGTATAACTTGCCTGAGCGATATGAAGGAGTCACGCCCACTGATTTGTGGAATGAAATCGAAAGATCCAGTCTCGATCATGTACGAGATAAATTCTGAGAAAGCAACGGCGTTGTGCATTGTTACCTCGTTCAGATAGAAAGCTGTCTGAGAGTCGTCGAGGAAGTTCTGTTCTCCGTTATCGTTGCCACTAATGAAAGCTAAAAGGTCGTCGTCGAGGTCGGAATCATTGCCCAGAAGGCCCTTGAGCTCGTGTCTCAAAGTGGCCTTATCAGCAACCGACAAGAGCCCGCGGGCGTAACCCTTTCTGCTCCTCCACTCCGCTGCCATTTTTAAACCAGAAAGAGACAACTCCAAGCTCTGACGATTGGCACACTTGAAGAGGTTGTACGCTGTCTCGTACAAATGTCGGACATAAACTAAACCAATGTTTGTCACCTCACTACTTCTCACCTCGTCTAACATCGCTCGCCACAGTCCACAGTCCCCTCTCACCCAACTCCCGGCGCCAAGGTCGCCCCGGAGTCAAAATACCAACCCGGCGCCAAACTCACTCAGCGCCGAAAAATCCACAAAGTTTCGGGTACTTTTGCTTGGAGTATGCTCGGACGGATATTTTGAGGTCGAACGCTATTTGGGAGCACAAACGTCAGCAAGGCATCCCCAACGTCCGCTGGCGCTACAACCTCAACGTTGGAGCCGACATCGTATTCGCGATATCCTCCATGTTCAGGCGCAGATGATTTGGGAGAGCTCGAAGGACGCTAAATGCTGCAATTTTTACACTGGTTCGTCTGGTGATGACATGTCACCGATGATGATGATTTGTGGTTCGGTGGATGAGAGAGGCGGAACAGATGCTGTTGGGACCGAGAAGGCTCTGGTGCGTGTGGTTGAGGTCTTGTTGGAGACTGTTGAGGATGTGAATCTAAAATCAACGCGTATGGGTCAAACGCCCCTCTACATGGCATCGGAGGGTGGGCACTCGGCGGTGGTCGAGATGTTGCTGAAGCATAAGAAGATCGATGTCAACCAGGCGAAGAATGATGGTGCCACACCCCTCTACATTGCATCGCAGTATGGGCGCTCAGCGGTGGTTGAGCTGTTGCTGGAGCATGAGAAGATCGATGTCAACCAGGCGACGGGTGATGGTTGCACACCCCTCTTCATGGCATCATATAAAGGTAATTCAAAAATAGTAAAACTCCTTCTATCGAAAGAAGCCGATGCTACTTTGACATGGAATAACAAAACTCCTCTTCAAACTGCTGAGGAAGAGAACGAAAGTGAAGTGGTTGCGATCCTAAAGAGTTATATTTGCGGTTTTTCTGGTTGCTCAAAACAAGGCAATCTGAGGTGCTCCAATTGCAAGAAAATTCGATACTCCTGCAGCTCTAGAAGCCGGAGACAAGACCGACCAAAACTCACAAGATAAGTGCGTCGCGTGCCAAGACGGCCGCTTCAAAGGCGGGCCCGGAATTTTTGGCTGCGATTTATGCGACGTTGCCGTGATCGAGGGTGCATTTTTTTCAGTCGGAGACAAGGTGGTCGCTTCCTCTTGCGCCTGCGGGCCTAAGAAGTACTACGACTTCAGAAATAATTGTGAAGAGAGCGACCGGCCACCGACTAACTGTAACCCGGACAAGGAAACTGACGATCGCTGCGAACCCTGCCCAGAATTCTCGGCGTGTACGGGTAACGAAGAAGAGGTTGGGCTCACCGTGAAAAATCTACCTGTGCGAACAGTGCGTGCCACAGAAAATCGCATTTTACTTTTACCTCGGAGTTGCGGTCGTAGTCGCAGTCGGGCTCTACTTCATACTGAGAAAGATCTTCGGTGGCAAGATCAGCAACATCTACAATCCAGATCACCGACTCCCCATGCGTACGAAGGGGGCTGGGAAGGCGTGGGACTCGCTAAAAACGAAGTTGAAGATTCTCACATCCTTCTACCAAATCGCCTCGGGACTTCCAAGGACGCTCGCCCTCACGTTCCCAAGCTTATATCAAAACTTTTGCAAAGTCGTGGGCATTATCTTCAACATAGATGCCGTCCAAATTATCAGCTTCAATTGCGTGGTGCCGACAAACTTTTACACCACGCTGCTGATGACGACACTGTCTCCCCTGATTCTCGCCGCTCTGACAGCGACTTTGACATTCTTCCAGCTCCGCAAAGATGGACGATATTCGAAAACGCCAAGAGGTCCTTAGCAGTCGTTTCTCCATTGCCCTGTGCGTAGCTTACATAATCTTCAGTTCAACATCAACGGTGGCGTTTGAAACATTCCAATGTGCCAAATACGGCACGTACGAGGGTTTTGACGACACCACGTACTATCTCATTGCCGATCGCTCCATTAATTGCGAGTCCGAAGAGCACAAGAAATACGAAATGTTCGCGTGGTTCATGATCTTCGTCTACCCGATCGGCATCACCGTCGTCTACGCGCATCAGCTCTTCAAGTACAGGACTTTGATCGCGGATGAAACGAGGATCAAGGATGTCGAAGCCCGTGATGAGGAGGACCGGATCAAGCATATAATATTTCTGTGGAAATCGTACACTCCACAGTGCTGGTGGTTCGAGCTCTTTGAGAACTTTAGACGTTTAAGTCTCACCGGAATGCTGGTATTCTTCGAGGCTGGCTCCGCGGGACAGCTCGTCACCGCCCTCATCATCACCATCGTCTCTCTAAAGGTTTTCCTGGTCTTCCAGCCTTACCGAAAGCTGGACGAGAATGTCATCGCCGAGCTCTCGCAGTGGAGCATTTTCTTCACGCTCTTGGCCGCCATCATGATCAAGCTCAAAGATGCGCTGGTGGAAGCTCACACGCAAGAGTTTGGCCTGCTAATTCTGTTCTCAAACGTGGTCGGCGCCACCATGGTCGTTCTTGGTCTACTATACAAACCCTTCCTGATGAGTGTGAGCGCGCTGAGGAGGAAGAACGTCCACAAGAGCCCCGTGAAGGGACTTGAGGTAAAGCATAGACAGTTCTGGACAGAGTTCTTCGCCTACTTTGTGAACGTTACGGAAAGCGACTCGTGGGAGTCGATATCTCCAGATGCTGACGAGGATAAAAAGGACGGCGGCGGCGTTGAGTGCGTTGTCAAGGAGGTCAGGTGCGGCGATGGTGATGGCCCAATTGATCAAATTCGTATGAGTTTTGTGGTCGACGCGGAGCTGGAGGTCGTCAAGGCGTTTCTTTTGAACGAAAAGGCTGAGGGGAGAGCTTGCGCGGTTGACTATGAAGTCCTAGGAGGCAAAGCGCGACCGTCCATGGACGAGGGTGATGGGGACGAAAACGATGTGGACTGCTTCTACAGCGTTGGGATGAAGCTGAAGCTGCCTTTCTTGACTCGAGACTTCACCTTGTGGCAGAAGCTTCGCGAAGACAAGGAAAAGGAGGAAGTTTTGATTCTCATGAGGACCGCTAGGCAGTGGGAATTACCGCGCGGTGCCAGGATCAGGGCAGAGACGCAGGGGCGAGTGCGAGGGGTCTGCAAGATGCGCGGTTTCAGGCTGCGTCCGGAGGATGGAGGCCGAAGGACGAAGGTGGTGTTCGTCGAGTCTTTGGACCTCCGAGGGATGCTGCCCCAGGACCTCTTTACCCGCAACTACCTGGCGCCTCTTCGGTTCAAGCACGTGCTTGCCGACATGAAGGACATGCTCGTCGTTGGCAGAGCCAGCGTTCCCAACCCGCTTGGGCCCGTGGTGTAGTCTTAGAAAATGTAAATTAATTGTTTTGAAATATCTAATCGCTTTTCTGCCGGAGAATGGTTTTGAGTCCAAATTAAAAGCACAATCAATGAGAAGAGGGCAGTTTTTCCCCCGTCGTCCTGACCTTGCAGCAGAAGCAGTTATATCCCAACCATTCACCTCTTCGGCTTCGTATGACTTCGTTATCTTGCTTTTCGGGACAAAACGACCAACACGGCTACCAAGATAACAGCCAATCTCCCCGATTCGGTCGGTTGGTAACAAATTAGTTGTGTTCTTATTTTCACTGGCAAACCCCCTCAAATCCCCTGGAACCAAAAGACACTCAAAATTCTCAATTCAGTCACCAATTATGAGTTCATCGCTTATCACTAATGACGACCCCGCCAGTGGCGTTGAAAACCCTCAAATATCCACGCCACCAAAATCAGAGGAAATAAATCCTACAACTGCCGAGAACACTGCTAATCCACAACCTGACAAGTCCTTTTTGGAGATAGTCAAATCATTTAACACTCTTCGCGGCCCCGACGTACTCTCCGGAGTACCAACCAGTCACGGTGAAAACCGTCAAACCTCCCCGCCATCAACACCTGAGGGAACAAAACATACAACTGCCCAAACGAGTAATCGGACTAATCCTAATGACGCACCAGCAGGTCCATCTAATCCACACTCCGCCGACACAGGGTCTGTTATGTTTGATTTATTCGGCTGTAAAAACGATGATGGTAATGCGAAGGCTGAAAGTGAGGGGGGGAGAAAGAATTGTAGTGCGGAAATCCTGGATTTGAATAACCCTATCTTCAGTAATGTTACGGGATATTCGGCACCAGCAGATTCACCTTCATATGAGATGATAAAAGCTAAAGACGAAGAAACAGGGCTGGCACTACTTCTACTTCTTGAGGATGAGAAGAAGAAAGTTGAAAAGCTTAAAGCGGAATTAAAGGCACAAAAAGCTATGCAGGGCAGGGGGGCATGGCAGCAACCCACGCCGCCGCAGCTGCCGCTTGAGAGAAAACCTCAAGAGTCGAAGGAGAAGCATGAAGCGAAACTTAAAGAAGTTCGAGACCTGAAAGTAAAAGGAAAAGAAAGTAAGGAAGAAATGAAGGAATTAAAGAATAAACACAAAGAGGACCTAAAACAGGACAAGGCCGCCAGGGTGATGCAAGCAAAAGCGAGGCAGTTCGGTGCCAGGAAGCAGGTTGCCAAGAAGAGGAAGCTGAGGGACCAGCACAGGGCCGTCAAGTGCATCCAGAGGGCCTACAGGGCCTACAGAGCAGCCACCTACCACGGCCTCCCCGTCGACATGTCGAGCGGCTGGGAGTTCGTCCGCCACCTCAAAGGCACTACCTACCACTCCTTCGACGCAATAACCTACAAGGCCTCGTCGGGGACCTCCGTGAAGTGCACGTCCTGGACCCAGTTCTGGTCGCACTGGACGGACTGCCCCGTCCCGACGCACTGCCCCGGATGCATGCCGGATGACAGGGACGGTCGGGCGCACCCTATCGGCCTCAAGGCTCGCAATGGCAAGCCGGGGGTTCGGTCCCCGAACGTCATCGGCGCTCACGTGGTAGCGAAGAGGTGGGTCGAGGACCTGGAGGACCATGAGTACATCTTCGGCATCATGCCCTGCTGCTCGGCATGCAACAACAGCAGCAACGAGTACGGTCTCTTCTGGAGGTCTAAGGTCGTCCCCATCGCCAACCTCAACACGGGGAAGTTTGTTGGGAGGTTCTGGCTTAGGGAGGGGACAAGCCGTTCTAACGAGTACTGGACCAAGATAGATAAGGTCGCCGATATGGATGTTGAGGCTGACCCCAACCCCTCCCCGGACAAGAGGAAGATGCTCTCGAGGTGCAAGAAGAACAAGGACGGGAAGTACGACGCCCTCAAGATCACAGGGTCCTGCACCACGAAATCCGGCAAAGTCCGCGAGGACGTCGAATGCATCTACGTCGACCCCGACGACTATCTCCACGCGATCTCAATCATGCACAAGGGTCGGATGCACTTGGGAGGTCGGAACGCTAAACAGAGGGCGGACCAGGGGGAGCATGTTAAGTGGCCGGCGTATGATATCAACGTCACGAGCGTTCCCAAGCTTAATGCCGAAGCTTATCTCGGGCTGGAGGACGAGAAAGGGACGTGGAAAGCGCTGTTGAGAGACGAGGAGGATAAGACGAGGGCGAGGAAATTGGTTCGGAGCAACGCAAAGGCAGAATGCGACAATGCGACGACGACTGAGGAGATCTTGAAGAGTTTCATGGCTTATATCATGGTGGAGGTCGAGATACGGAACGAGATCGAGAGGGATAAGTGGGATGAAGAGGGCAAGAAGAGGGTTTTGGAGAAGGAACGGAGGAGGGTGAGGAAGGAACTTGGGAAGGTGAGGAAGGAACTTGGGAAGGTCGATGGTGCCGTCCTGAAGTGCATCAAGGAACTTGAACACGGGAAGGTCATCGAGCTCACAGACCTTAACAAGGACCTGAGGCATGCGATCCACGGCATTTGTAAGGATCTGGGTCGGAGCACCAAGAGCGAAGATGGGGACAAAAATCAGCTGAAAAGGATGAAGGTCAAGAATGGGGAGTTCACAGAGGAGGAGTTGGTGGACTTGAGGGAAGGGAACAGGGATGGGAAGGCGGAGGATGACAAGGCCACGGATGGAGGCAGTAGGGATTTCACTGAGAAGGAGATTGCGAAGGTGACAGAGAAGATGGCTGCTGCAAATGTTGCATGAGTTTTGTTGATTTCACTGAGGAGGGGATTGCGAAGGTGACAGAGAAGATGGCTGCTGCAAAAGTGGACGACAATTGAAAATGATATTACATTGCAGCAGGTCTTCAAGAAGAAGTTTAGCTATCCCCTAGGATTTCTTCACGCTAAGGTGAAAGGAGGGTGGAACATTTGTGTATGTAGTGTGCATACTCCTGCTGGAGACAAGGTGAAGGCGAAGAATGAGCTGGATTTGCTTTTTGGAAAAGGTGATGAGGGCATTGGCAGCTGGATGAGAAAAGAGGAAGGTAGAGGTAAAGAACCCCACATCACGATTGTAATCGGCGATTTCAACTGGCAGATATTTAATAAGACTGATGATAGAGCTAGGAGATCTTCGTCAGTCGACGGCGAGGAAATGGGTGGTGCCTCGTTAATAGACCTGGTAGTAAGCTATGAGCACCATGCCCACCTCGGTACCGACGAATATCCAGCCGAACCTCTCCTCCTTGGTCCAGACAATGCTTGCCGTGGATGATGCCACTGCGAGCGCTGAGTTTAGGAAGAAAGCGTCGGTGAAAGCGCTGTCGAAGTGGTGTTTACGAGTTCTGAATGTTAGGCAGGAGAATCCTAGGGTCAGGCAAAGGCAGGTCAAATGCGTGCAAATGTTGAAGTAAGTTTGTGTGCATCCATAGCGGATGGGGAAGACAAAGAGACAAAGGAACATAGAAAATAATGCGGTGAAGGAGACTTTGGGGGAGGTGGAAGTGGAGAATTCAAAGGAGAGGAAGAAGAGTATGAGGGAGAGGATCAGGGTGACCTGGAGGGAGATGTTATCGGCGATCTTGCAATGGTAGCGGAGCAAAAAGTTTGTTAGACCTTCTCAGCGCATGCGATTCTCGTCAGTTAGGTGAAATTACTAGGATGACATTTTTAATTCAAAATAACTTCAGGCGTTATCTTTTTTATCACTGAGTCTCCGGCCAACGCTTTTTAGTATCAACGGCGCACGTATTGCCCGAGAAATCAACCCCTCTGCTCTTCATCCTTGCAAGGCTATCGGGCGGAGCCAGCAGGAAACTTTGAAATATTGCGACGGACGCGCACGTGAAGTACAGAGCGCCGCAAGATGGTCATCACTCGGGGCATATTAATTAGCGAGTTCGAACTCGCCGAGCCTCGAGAGATATCAGCCGGGATCCATATCACACCCGCGGTGCTCCGCTGGTACAATCGCTGGGCAATGTAGAACAAGTTCCCCTCGCACTGTCACTTCGAATACTGTAGTTCATGCGGTAGAGAAAATTATGTCCCAGGGTTCTACGCTTTCTAAGGTCGACAGCTCGACGTAGTGTGTGAGCTGTTGGAATTTTGCTGATTGCCTGCGAAAGCTGGAGCAGCCGAGAAAGGTGAAATCCTGTTTGAGAGGAGGCTTGCCAAGTCGGTCGATATGGGCGCTTGCATGTCAAGTAGGGCCGTACCGAGGTCACCCCTATCGCTCTCGACCTTCTTGAAGCGAAAAGGCGTCGTATTTGATCACTCCAACTCACCTCTTCTCGAAACTTTGAAGTGAAATGCCCTGCACAAAATCAAACTGACATATTAGGAGTCTAGGCAAAGAGTTCGTCCGAGATAGAAGCTAGGGTCATGCAAGCGCTCCAACAGTACGACTAGAATGCCGGATCTGATAGCTTCTGTAGGTATCGGGCACGAGAAAATTCATATGAGGGGGATGTTGTGATCGATCCTTGCAAGGTCGGAGCCCCGGCCCTGCCAGGAAGAAAAAATAGATGATTAGCTATTCGGCGCATAATATCTATGAGCGAGTGTGGCCAGGGCGATAGCGCGGAGCTTGCGACGCCGGAATTGAGCCTCATATCGGCGTTGATGCACAGCTAATGAGGGAATAACTTGTTTTGATCTTTTGGGCTGTTATTTTTCTAGAACTACTTTTGGTCTGTGTTTTTGGATATAAGTTGAGGCTTTGATAGAAGCAAAACCCTAATTGTCGCAACTCGCCAGTCTCATCGTGTTTGGCCGGTGGCAACTCCGACAGATCTGCGGTGAGAGGATCAATCGGAGGAGGGTCCGTGTATTCTGCGCACGTATTTGTTAGAGATGGAGCGTAAGGGAACGTGCGGGATCCCGGCATATCTCACCTTGTGTCATGTCGTTAACTCGGTTCAGAATTACCTCCTTCTGGTGCATGATCCCGGCGTTGCCAGTGGGATCAGTACTCGAGTTGTGATGTGAGCTCATGCTGCTTTGAGATCTTGTCCTGTAAGTCTTCGCATGGATCTTCGGGACCCCGTCGGCGTCAGAATTGGGAATAGTCTTCTAGCTCGACATGGTCTGTTAGGGTTGACGTGGAGGCCATCGAGGCATCATCGTTAGCATAAGAGATAGGCGGCGATGAAATGGAGGATTCGGGATCGCATTGTTCGGCGGCCAAGCTGACCCATGCTCTCGCTTCTGTCCATTCGCTGCTTTGCGGCCTGCCGACCTGGTCGATACGACGAGTTACTAATCTGGGGAGAGTTTACATTCGCGTTCAGGTCCAGGAAGGGGTTTTGAGGCATGGTGGAAGACGGCTGTTAGCTGCGCGAGGTGTTGAAGGTGGGTAAGGGAAGTGGGACGCCCGGAGCGAGGAAGGGAGAGGGCAGGGGCGGAGGGGATATTGAAGAGGGGTGGTTTGAAGTCCAGCACGGGGAGATTCGTTTCGATGTCCTTGACGGTTTGTATTTCACAGATTTCTGTCCTGCCTTCCGAACCTGCTTTTGGTGGATTTTGTCAAGCAACTGTTGAGTTCAGAGAGATAAAAAAGATTTGGACGGGATAGATTTACATCAGCGAGAAGAGAGGAATACGCTGTCTCATTTACAAGCTTGTTAAGATAGTTTTAAAATTACCTAACTTCTGCCTCTCTCGCCTCCGCTGAAGAGTATGTTTTGGTTGGTGCTTGTAGCAGCTGTCCTCGCCACCACACATGCCTCCACGACTGTTAGCACTGGCTGCACCAAGCCCCCTTGCCACAAAATATTGGCTCTCCACGGTGGCGGACAGAGCGGACCTTCCTTTATGGATATGATGGGGGACATTATCAACAGAGCTGGCGATGAGTATGAGTTTGTGTTTGTATCAGGCCCTTACGGTAGTGGTGCTGGCCGCCGATGGATACAGGACCCCCCTGGGGGCAAAGGTCAGCCCACTACTGACCCCGCCTGGGATGTCGAGTCAACGAATCTCCTCGACTCTGTTGTCACGGAGCAAGGGCCATTCTTCGCAATTATGGGTTACTCTCAGGGCACGGCAGCAGCCCTCAGCTATCTCTCGCACGTAGATACAGGGATGCTCACGGTGGCCATCACCTTCTGCAGCTACGTGCCCACTACGCACGAGGGCATCGAAAATCGAATCAGGGCCGCTGCGCCATATAAGATTCCGATGTTTATTTACATTGGCAGCTTGATTTTATCATCGACAATTGCCAGAGCAACGTGTACGGCAGCCTTTTCTCAAACGTTACGCGATCGACAAATCCGGACGGCGGCCACGAGCCCCCCAAACCGGGCGAACCAACTTTCGACATGATGTTCACCTTCCTAGAAGCAGATCACACGGATGGCAGCTACACGCCACACGCAATAAAATCGTACGAGGAGGTGGACGCTGATTGCCCGAATTTCTTTGAAGTTATTCTCCAGCTCTACTGGCCCTGGTTGGTTGGTCTTGTTTTCTTGATTTTGGGATGTTGTGCTTGCTGTTACCGCTGCTGCTGTACAAAGTGCAACGGGAGATCATGGTTCAAGGGACAGGGGAGAACAGGAACAGGGGCTGAGCAAGAAATGGTCACCAATTGATAAGTTTTGCGATTTTTTGTGTCTTACTCTCCGATTAATAGATATGCGATGTTTTTTGAAAAACAAAATGATGCTTCGTTTCTTCTACAAGCCCTCTCAATACCCGAGAGGCCTATCCCATGTACTCGTTACTCCGTCCTTGTTCATCCAATACGGAGCCTTGTGTTCTTCGTCCCACATTTGAGACCATTCACCGTGGAGCCTTGTGTTCTTCGTGCCACATTTGACATTCACCGTGATTTCTCCTTCATTTTCTCTTGGCGGTGGTGGCGGAGGGGCTGACGATGGAGGTGTTATACCCGTCATACCAGCCTCATCTCCTCCCCCCCCATCATCCGCTTTCGACAATTTCAACAACCCGGTTGAGGTAACCCTCATCGGAATAGCAGGAGGTTTCACATCCTCCTCCTCCTCCTCCTCGCTACCCCTCGACACCCCTCCAATCGTGGTAGTAAAATTCTGATGTGTCATGGGATTCTCGTAGGCAAAGACTCGTTCCTCTTCCTCCACTCTTCCACCCAAAGACCTCTCGCTCAGTTCAATACCACCACTAGCGCTGTTTTTCCTCCCCCCCCTTATCGACACCACGCTTTTCAAGCCGTGCTTGCTCACGACTTTCTTACCCAAATTCTTAATGGTCTTGGTTGCATATGTGCTGCTGCTCCTTGACGTGTCGTCCTTTTGGTGCCACGCCCAGAACAAGAAAAGAACGAAAATTACCAAATAGCTCAGTATTAAAATTACCCCGAGGCCCTGCATCTCGTACGCTTCGCCTTCTTCCAATTTCGTCTGGTACTTCATGAAGGACGCAGTCACGAAGACGAGGACGAGCTGGCAGCCTGTCAAAACTGCAATGGTGTTGTCCCTGACCTCGACATACGGATGAACATTGCTGATGTACAGAACGTATCCGATACTCATCAACAGTCCCGACGACAGCTGCACGAAACTCCCTGGCTCGATTGTGCTCAAGAATCCCGTCATCATCAAGCGTCTCGCGGTTTCCACCACTTCAAAGTACCAGTACTCGGGCTTGTACGGTTCGAATAGAAACGCCTTCGTCATCAATTCTTCGTCTTCCTCCCGTACCTCAACAGGCTGCTGTATCTTCTTCCTGTCTGCCCACAGAAGCATCCAGTAGGCGCTCGTGACTCCAATCGGGAAAACTAGGATCATGATAAGTCCAAACACCACCCAGCCCGTTCTCTCCTCTCCGTCGCACCTAATGCTGTAGTCGCTTCTCAAATAGCGCCCTCCGTCGTCCAGGTCGTCGCAGGGGAATAACGAAAAAATCATTGTCGTGATAGTCGGCAGTGTCAGGTACGTGACCGCAATAGCGATAGTAAATAATCCCTGCCTGTGCTCCCTAATCGCCAGCCCCATGAACAGTAGCAACACGCAGATCACGATGATCGGAACCGTCATCACCAGCACCTGATAATACACGTTGAAGTTGGCAGTCCAACAGCCCATCGAAAACATTTCGATGACGCTCAAATTGAAAAATCGCATCGTCCTCAGGGTTTCCTTGAAATTCTGCGACGAGCGAAGCGAGTCGCATAGAGATTGGCGTTGATGAGTTAGAATAAAGTAGCGGTGATGGGATACAGCATCACGCATTTACAGATCGTCGCTTCACTCCTCGCAGCCACTCACCTCCGGCATCGGGAACGAGGGGATAACTCTCGGCAGGGATACGGAAATTTGAGCACCAGAAAAGATGATCTTCCCTCCGTTCTTGAGCCTTCTCCTGGCTCGCTTGTACGTGCTCTCGCCGCTTCTGGCCTGGCCTTCTCGCGACAACCTCTCCTCCTCCTTCTTCGCCCCTCGCTTCATCAAGTACGTGGCGCCCGCTAGGGCTAATGCAATCGCCACCAAGACAGCGGCTGTGATGGCCACGCTTTCTCCGGATTCGTCGCAACTTTGGCAGAGGAGGAAAGGGTCCTTTGCGTAGCCGTCCTCGCAAAGATTGCAGTAGGGGCCGTTGTGCCCGTCCCTACAGTAGGCCTTGGTTTCATTTCCCCCGATGCAGGCGTCGGACACGGGGCACTCCCTCACGTCAACGGACCTCGGTCCGGTCCTCCAGAAGCCGGGCTCCATAATTAACCCGGTCAAAGTCATCCCGTCATTTACGGCGTCAACCCCGTCCACGATGACGACGCACGTTCCCTTCAAATTGTCGAAAGTGCGACTCGGGCATTCGCAATCGGTGATGTCCTGGGAGCCAGTGAATTCAGTGATTGCTCCCTTTAAGGTGTCCTCGCACAGGTTGCAGCTCGTGACGCCCTCCTCGGCCTTCCACTTTGCCTCCTCGCAGGGTTGACATGTAGTGCCCATGAGCGTTTCGCCAGGCTTGCAGGTGCAGGTGCCACCGTTGCCGTCGCCATCACTGCCTACTCTGATGAAGGAGGCGAGGCAGACGCACTTCTTCGTGGTTTCGTCGTATTCCATGTACTGCGGGCAGGCTTGGCAGTAGCCCGAGCCTTCGAGAGAATGCTCGCCAGAAGCGCAAGGCGTGCAGCCGTTGCTGTCGGAGGCGCCATTTATGCTGAACGTGTTCTTGGGACAGAGCGTGCAGTCGTTGGTCTGCTCGTTGTAGTATTTTCCGGTCAGGCACTGGTCGCAGGCGCTATCTCCTGGATTACTGTGCCCACCAGGTGCGCAATTCGTACACTCGTCAGTCGCCCCGATGCTGAAGGTATTTTTCAGGCACATTTCGATCCCTGTCTTCAAACCGTCGTCGCCAGTCACCATGGGCTTGTAACCGGCTGGGGCAGTCTTGCAGACGCTAGCCATTGGTTCCGAGTACTCTCCAGGACCGTCACAGCGCGCGCATTCACTTACTGTTCCACCCATGGACGCTTTACCAGCAACGCAATCTCCACATTCCGTCTCGGTGTTGGCCGTGCACTCGGCGATTTGGTATTTTCCTAGCCCACACGTCGCGCAGGTTCTGCAACCAATAGCGCCAGCATCGCTGGTCTTGCCAACCCCGCATTCGGAGCACTCGTCGTTGCCTCCTATTGAGTACTTTCCGGGGGAGCAAATCTCGGTGCCTTGGCGGTCTGGTGTCGGCTTCGTTCCGGCAGGCGCTGTCTTGCAGAACGGTAGACCAGTTTGATCTGCGTACTGGCCATTTCCGTCGCAAGGAGCGCAATCGTCCTGTGCGCCAGGGGAGGCGGAGCCGAGCTCGCATGGGACGATACCATTCCTACTGAGATTGGGCTTCGTTCCGACAGCAGCTGTGGAGCAAGACGCCGCTCCAGCTGAACTTGAGAACTGGCCCTCGCCACCGCAGTCGGAGCAAGAAGAAGCACCAAACGCTGCGTACTTTCCTGCAATGCACTGGGTGCACCCCGTTGCGCCGTTAGGCACGCTTCCAGGCTCGCATGTGGTGCAACTCGAGGCTCCGTCATTCAAGTTGAACTTTCCTGACTCGCAGTCCAAGCACTCGTTGACGCCGCCAACGGAGTACTTGCCCTGCATGCAGGACTTGCACTCGTGTGTTGTGGTGTCGGCGTACTTTCCAATCCCACAGTACTCGCATTGAATGTTACCCTCGCCGTTGGCGACGAAGCCTTGGGTGTGCTCGCACGTATCACACGAAGCGGAGCCGGGGTTGCTGTAGGTCCCTTGGCCGCAGTCGAGGCAGACCGAGGCTCCTTCGCTGCTGTACTTGCCCCCGGAGCAAAATATGCAGACTACGGCGCCCCTATAGTCGGTGAAGGTGCCGGCGGCACAGTCGTCGCAGGTCTCTGATCCGTGGACCCCGGAATGTTTGCCCTCTTCGCATTGCGTACACTCGGTCGAACCATCGTCTGAAGCGTAAGTTCCGACGATACAGTTCGTGCACGAAGTGTAACCGGTGGCGGGGGCGTACTTTCCTTTCTGGCAGTCGGGGCAGACCGTGCCAAGACCAGGAACGTCATTGTACTTTCCCATGGGGCACACCTTGCACTGTGTCTCAGCGACAGCTGCGACGAGCGGAGCAAGTCGCATGGAGATTGGCGCTTACGAGTTAGAATTGCGTATCAGTGATAGTGTTATCGAAATATAGAACCGGAGCAGCCGAATAAAGAGCGAAATTACCATATTCCCAGCTCGTCGCTTAGCTCCTCGCTGTCGCTCACCTCCAGTGAAGTCAAGGTACTTTCCTTCGCCGCAATCGGCACACAGTAATGCCCCAGCATTTTCTTGATATTTTCCCTCCCCGCAAGGATCACAAGTTGAGGACCGGCCAACTTCATCAGAACTTTTGCCAGGAGCGCACATAAGGCAGTCTAGCTCTGATGTGGCGCCAAGATCGGGATTGTATCGTCCAGTTGGGCACCCGGCGCAGCCTCCAGCCAACACGCTCGGGTACTGTCCCTGGACGCACTCGCTACACGAGGTTGAGCCTGGGTCCGAGTATTCCGAGCTTGGGCAGGCCACACACAGAGCCGCTCCAGCATTTTCGCTGTGTGTGTTTCTCGGACATGGGAGGCAGTCGCTTTCCGAGTCATGTACATCGAGATCACCGTCGTTCTCGTTATACCTTCCGGCAGGGCAGTCTTGACAATCTCCAGCAGAGTCCCTGCTTTGTGGAACGAGATAATCTGGTTCTGTTGGGGTGCTAAAAAGAATTTTTCCTGCTGGGCAGACCTCGCAATCTGTTGAGTCTCCCGTGTTGAAAGCGCCGTCAGGGCAGAGTACGCAATTTTCGGACGTGTAGCTGAAACCGTCTAGTCCCCTCAGCGACCCCACAACTGTACCTTCCCCTGAGAAACCTGGGGGGCACTTATTGTGGTTGGTCCCTCTGGATCCAGCGCCATCCTCTAGCGAATTGATCTGCTTGTTGTTGCTAAAATAAGAAACATAGAAAACAGGCTCGAAACCCGACTGAACCGACGCATAAATCGCACCTCCGCCATTATTACTGCCAGAAGAGCAGGGGCACGAGTTGTCAGTGAAGGAGCAGATTTCAAACTGTACCTGTGCGTTTGTGACCTGGAAGGCACCGCCACTTGGGTTGTATTTTGCATGGGTGAATGTCAAATAACGAAAGACATTTGGACCAGACTCGTTGTCAATTACAGTGAACAGCCCGATTCGATCGTCTCCGTGAAAAATGCAAGCGCCGGGCGGGTTTTCCTGACAAGCAATCATCGTCGTCAGCGACTTCATGAAAAACATGATCGCGTTGGGGCACATATCCGGATTCGTGCCGCCCTGGGTATTGTGGGCGTTGACAGAGCTTGAGGCATAAGGGTCATCGACTCTGTATTTTTTAGCTTAGAGGAAAATTTGGTCGCCGCTGGAGACAATGTCCGAGCTGCGACGAGCGTAGTAAGCCGCATGGTGATAGTAGTGTTATTAATTTGGGGTTAGGTTACACAGAGGAGGGAAAATCGGGCGTTAGGATTTGTGATTCTTTCGCTCTCTTCACAGCGTCTCACCCGACATTTGTCGCAGGCTGAGAAGAAACTCCGCCGTTGTAGCCCCCCCCTGTAAGTACCCGACGAGATCTTATCGAAGAGGCTGGGTTGGGAACTACAAAGCAGAGTAGTTGAAGAGGCTAGGCCGAGCTTTAGAAAAAAAACCGCGAGGAATATCGCGAAAGACACCTTGGGGGCGGAAAGGTATGTAGATTTGAGTACTGTTAGTAGTGTATTTCCTAAATTATTGACACAAAAGGGACAAAGGAAGCGGCGGTCGAAGAGGTAAAATATTGGGAGGGAGTTGGAAAGTCTATGGAGGGCTCGAGTGGTTTTGTGTGTGTCGAAGGGGAGGGGTGTGTGCTGCATAGAAAGGGGCGGGTTAGGTGGGGCGAGCTCACCATTTTGTACAACACGACAGAAAGAGTTTGGGTGAACCTGTTCTGCCTCTGAAATATCAGTCACTGCTCACAGCTCACTTTGCTCCAGACCCAAGCCTAGCAGGTTAGTGTCTGTGACTTTAAACGAAGCATGTCCACAGGACAATAAAAAGCGAAGGAACAATCGCGCGCCGCACAGCAAGTGCGCGAGCAAGCCGCATTCGCTAAGAAGTAGGCGCAGAAGGACAAGGTATGGCAGCAGGGAGCGAATTCCAAAGGTGCGTCGGGGAGTGGAGGGAGAAAATGGGTGAGGGAGGGGGAAGGCGGGCGGGTGCGGGCAGCTAAGAATTAGTTTGCTTCCCTCCCGACCTACAACTACATGCACTCGTACCAGCTGATAAAGCAAAGGCAGAAGCACAGGCGAAGGCCCGCGCCGAGAAGGCGGAGATTCTAGCGAAGGAGGGGGGGGGCGATATGGGCAGCGGCGGAGGGAAGCCGATGAAAAGATGCAAGGAGTACAAGCAGATGTATAATGCCAACTCGAAGAAGGGGTACCAGAACTGCGTCGACTTGTTATTCGGCGGAGGAGTCGCCCCGAAGAAGGGGAGGGGTTCGAAGAAGTGAAGTGAAGGACGGAGTATGCAGTTAACCAAAACAAATAATGACTCGACCTTCTTTGATGATTAATTTCTCATTTGCATTGTGCTCGATTGTCTCCCCAAAATAGCTCTCCCCCCTCTCCCCTCCCTATTCCCCACCCCTATCTCTTACACCCTATTCGAGCTCGCCCTATCATACCTCCCACCACTTTTGTACCCCTCCGTCTCCCCCACCTTAATGTACTCATACCTCCCCATCCTCTCCCTCCTCTCCGTAACCCTCTTACAACACGCCGCCACCAGAACCACCACCAACAAGAACATAACAACCAAAAAAATAGCCGGAAGATGAACCCCTTCAACCTCGATCGTCTCGTCGGACTCGTCGAGGAACGTTCCCGAAGGGTACGACTTATCTTCAGCCAGGCACATCGGCCCAGTGTAACCTTCTCCGCAAACGCACCCTCCGTTTTTGCATTCCCCTCCGATCCCGCACTCTCAGTCGACCTCGCAACATAAGGTTGGCGTCCGAGCATATAAAACATCACAGATCTTCGCCATCCAGTAAAAGACCGCTGGGAAAATATCCCTTAGAAGTCAGTAGGCAAGGTATGCATGCCATAGTTGCTTAAGAGGTTCGTATAAAATAATTATCTGATAATGCATTTCATGTGATTCTGCTGGGCATCCCCAATAATTTTATGCATGCCCAAAAATACTAAAAATACAACGCAAATTCGTTTCATAATTCAAATTCAAAAAATACAATACACCTCTATTTTACACCACCTTCCCTCTCACTCTATTCAAATCTTCTTTAACTACTCCTTGCTTTTGCTTGCCCTCGCCAAGGCGACCATGCTCCTACTCCTTGCTTTTGCTCGCCTTCGCCAAGGCGACCATGCTCGCTCTCTTGTCTAAACTCTCGATGCTCTCGCTCATGCTGATAGTGCCGAGCGAGTCCTGCAGCTTTGACCCCTTGCCCTGCATCTTGTTCTTGTGCCTTCGCCTCGCCTGCTCTATCGTGTTCATGTTGACCCCACCATGCCCTGCGTGCCCCAGGCTGGGCAAGCTCATGCTCTGCCTCATCATCGTCAGCCTCTCCCCTTGCGTCTCCCTCCTCACGGTCATGGACTGCTTCAGCACCGGGAGCCGCCGAGGGTTCAGTGCCTGGTTCGTGATGCTGGGCACCGTGTCTGCGAGGCTCTTCGTTTCCACCGTGCGCTCCTCCAAGGCATCCTCCTCGATATTTTCCCCCTTGGCCTCCCTATGCTTGCTCCTCTTGTCCAGCTTCTTGAGCGTCCGCTCCAGAGCGCTGGCGCCTCCCCCGGATCGCTTCACCTTTTTCAACCTGTTCATGCCGTTCCTACTCTTGTACTTGCTCCCAAAAGCCTGCTTCTTTATTGACCTGTATAGTTCAGATTTCCTGACTTCAATGTCGTGCCTGGACTTGACCTCGTCTGGTGACTCGTACAGGTCTCCGACGTTGTTCATGAGCTCCGCGGCGATCTGGTTGGGCCGGAAGAACTTGATCACGTCCGACTTGTTGATGGCGAAGCACTCCGTGTTCTCCGTCGCGATGGCGCTGTATTGCCTCGTCTCGTAGTTGAGAGCGGTCTCCTCCCCGAAGTGGTCCCCTATCTTCAGGTCGCGCATGTGCAAAGCGACGGTCCTCTCGTGAGTCACCACAGTGTAGTCGTTGTCGGAGCTAGGCCAGCGATTCTCGGTCAGGTACGTGACCTCCTTCTGAATGCTCACCCCTCCCTTGTAGAGAAGGTACATCACGTGGGACTCTTCGCCCTGCTTCGTGATGGCGTCGCCAGCCAGGAAGCGGCGGCGCACAAGGCATCCTCCGAGCCTGCGAAGGTAGTAAACGAGTTAGAAATAACCAGCGCAAATAAAAATAAAAATGACCAGCACAAATATTTTTGCTCACCTAACAATCTTGGCCGACCTCCACATCCGCATCAGCCGACACTGCAACTGCAAGAAGTCGATGTTCTGCTTAAGCCTTTTCTGCTGATGCTGGTTAATCATGAGCTTATACTCATGGCTCTTGATGACAATACACTGCGTCGGTTCCGTACTAATACAAGTCGCTGACCTAGGTTCATCAGTCTCGAGTGACCTTTCTCCGAAGCCGTTTCCCGATAGGAGCTCTCCTACGACGCCACCGTCGATGATGACGCGGACGGAACCGGAGAAGATTATGTAGAAGGCGTCTCCAACCTCACCCTGTGTGCACAGGACCGTCCCCTTGTCCACCTCCTCAAAGTGCACCGTCCTCGCGAGTTCCAAAAATCTACACGTGGCAACGAGCGAAGCGACGAGTTAGTTTATAATATCCTTAATGCGGGGAGTAGGAGCAAAATCGGCAAATCCTCGTCACTTCGCTCCTCGATATCTTTGTTCGCTCCAATCTTCGCTCCAATCTTCATTATTATTCTAACTCGTCGGCTTTGTTCCTCGATTTTCGTGCAGGTTATAAAAAAGCTCCCACTCCCTAAAAACCCTCACCTCCTAGTCCCCAGCCCCGGCATAATCTCTTTCTTCTCCATCCACGTAGCAATCCTCTGTAAATCCTCATGCGTCCTCCCCTTCTCTCTATCCGCTCTCAAACTCTTAACAATCTGTTCATTCTCATCCATCTCATCTTGATCTTGAAAACGGGTGAACACGAGACGGAAGTCGCGACGGTTAACGAGCCAGTTGGGGAAGACGGCGTCGGTCCGGGAGGAGGTTGGAGAGTCGAGGAGGTGAGAGAGTGAGCCGGATTTTTTGGCTTTTCGGAAAGACTTTATGCAGTTGTCGAGCTGGGGGGGATTTGAGGGGAGCGAACGTTAGGGTTAGGGTTTTTCGATGTTAGCAATGAATATTCATAATACGTGATTCGAGTCATATTCCATTTCTCACCTCCGCCAAATCAACCTCCCCATCATTCCCCTGATCCAAATACCCAATCAACGCCTTCGCCTGTCCCATCGTCATCTCCACATCCAACTTCATCAAACCCACCATAATCTCCTCCCTCTGCAACAGCCCATCTCTGCTTTTATCGAAGTCCCTGAATAAATTCATTAGGTTGAGACGGTGGCGAGTCATGTATTCGTCGATTTTTTGGACCGCTTTTAGGGCACCGAGGTTGTTGGAGAGGGTTTGCTTTTCGGTGGAGGTTTGGAGGTGGGAGGAGTGGCGGGAGTTGGCAGATTTTACCATGGTTGGAGGAGGGGTCTATTTATTAGGGTCTAATAAAGGTGACGGGGATTGAGGGAGGTGGTGGGGCTGGTTATTAGTTGTCTATGGGCGAGTCTATGCTATTCTTTTTAGTCCTTATTTATTTAAAATAAGGAACTTGAGGCGGAATTGTAAGCCTAAGGGTTCGATGAATGTAAAGTTAGCCAGGGTTGATTACGCTCTTAAATTGAACGTGCGTAAATTGTGTAAAATTTACCTTGGACAGCAGGGCCAGGTCTGTTGGGTCGCCTTGTCCCAACCAGTTCAATCTCACTCTACACTCCACTATAGCTCTCGCTTTCAGCACGCTATACTAGATTATAAATGTTTTATGCGAATATGTTTATTTATAATGTTATTAGTGTTGATTTATATTAACACTTCGACAATGTGATGGGGAGCTCAGCCGAAATTCCCAAGAGGTTGCTACCTGACTCCAGACGATTGCAATAAACCCCTAAAAAGGAATCTAAACGACACAAACAACCGTCCGCAACCCTCACGGGACCAAGACAACCCATCTTACAACAAATCTTTCCCCCACTACCCCATTTAACGTTTCTGTATCAAATTCTCCCCATTTCCTCAAGCGGTTACGATCAGAAATCCCCTCCCCATATCAATCAAACCTTTGGTCCTCCCACGTTGAATTATGGGCACCCCTCCTCCCAAACCTCGAACACTAACCAATAAAATCGTCCTCGATGTATTATCATCCCTCTTTCCCTCTTCAAAAACCGTCTCAGCCATGCTCGATGAACATAAAGAAACAACAGGTGATCTCACCTCTCAGCTAGAAGCTGCTGCTTTATTGCTGGAGGAGAGGACGAAGGAACTGGAGAGAAGGAACACGGAGCTGGAAGCGAGTCGCGGTGACAATGTGATTTTTCATAAGGAGCTTATGACAGGGAAGGAGAAGATAACAGAGTTGAATGCTAAGGTGAGGGGCGGGGTGGACAAGGAGGAGCATCGAAGCGACTCGGGTATGTCGCATAAGAGCAATGAGCACTAAAATTTCTATTATACTTACTCGTCTCACCGTCTCCTCGCTCCTCGTCTTCTCCAGATCGACGAAAAGGATAGAGAAATAACACACCTAAACGTTTCAATCGAACGTCTCCAAAAAACCCTCAACTCCGATACAACTCTCGAAAAAGGCGTTAAACGTTTAAATCTTCAAATACAAGATCACAGGGATAGAAAAGCAGATGAATTGGAGGTTATGAGGGAGTTGTTGAAGGAGCAGGAGAGGGAGAGGAAGAAGGAGAGGGAGAAGAATGAGGAGGAGAGGAGGTGGATGCAGAATATGTGGGAGGATATTCAGAGAAATCAGGTGGAGCAGAAGAGGGAAGATTTAGAGCGATCCAGGAGGGACGAAGAATGGGGGAAACAGATTGAGAAGATGGAGGAGACGAGGGCGATGATGATGGACGAGACTGTGAGGTTTGATGCTTTGAAGGAGGAGGCTTTGGAGAAGGATAGAGAGGCGACGAGTTTGAGGGCGGCGGCGGCAGAACTTCGAGCACAAGCTGAAGTCGAGAAGACTCAAGCGAAGAAAATGCGGGATGATGGAGAAAAATTCGAGAAGCAATACAAGAAGAAAAAAGAACTAATGACCAAACTCGAAAAAGACGCCATCGAGGCTTGGGAACACGCGAAAGAAGATGGAAAAGTCGAGCGACAACGCGCTAAAACAAACGCACAACAAATCCTTAAAGACGCAAAAGAAGAGGCCGAGCGTATAAAACAGACGGCAGCGAAGAAGAAGGATGACGAGAAAAAAAAAGGAGAGGAGAATGAAAAGGAACGAGGGATCGTCAGTCCAGAGCCGGGGGCTGCAACAAAAAGAAGGTCAGGGAGTTTTACCCCAAGAAAAGTTAGAAAGTAAGATTTAATTGATTGCTGAAAGAACGGTATATTTTGTAATATAAAATTGTACGCGTTAGTTTCATTATGTGTTATGGTTATGGTTATAGTTATAGTTATGGTTATGGTTATGGTTATGGTTATGGTTAT